>CAXDID010001119.1:0-255698 GCA_963988835.1 Hexamita inflata
TTGCGGCTGCTTTTGTCGAATAACACGTCTACTATCTTGGACGGCTTGCTATTGATCACTAAGAAACCAACAACAATCCTCTCTTACAAAATATCTCGCACGTTTTCACACGTCAAACTTCCTCACAGAATATATAAAGAAAGAAGTATATATATGCGCTTGTCCCAAGATATTGTTATAATCTGATCATTTTTATAATTTGAAAAATAATAGAAATAAATAAATAGTGAAATATAAAAACACTATACATGTAACTTCACCAGTAATAATTTCTAATTAAAACAGACCGCCACAACTTTATATTTAATTGTAAATATAACATACCGCTTCAGAGAATACAATAAATGCTACACCTTAATGAATATTTTTAATAAGAATAAATATACAGTAGCTGTAATATCTTTTAACTATCTCATCCACACCCATCTTCTCTGAAAATTTAATATTAATAAGTAAAAACGAAAGTTAAGTGAGTGGGATATATAAATATTAATAACACAGTAATAACATGATAAAGTATTAAACAATATCATTTCTGAATTGATATAATTTGATGACATCTCAAATAATTAACACTGAAAATATAGAATCCTTTATGTACAGGAGTAAAGAACGCGTTAAAATGAATATATCATTTTTTAATGTTTCTTGTGATTGAAGTAATTGATTATTGAATGGATGTTTTTGAGATGTACCAAAAGAGTGAGCCGATATATTTTACAAAGATTAAAATCATAAATATAAAATATATTGAAATATATGTTGTTATAATATTCTATGTTTTTTGAGTGTATTATAGTGTATTATAGTGAAACTCACTTATCAACTATTTGACTACCAACCCTCAACACAATTGCTGTATTGTGCACAAACTCCACTGTTGCAAACAGTGCATGTTTTACAACTTGCACCATTTTAAGTATTATTATTACATGAGCCTGTTAACGTACTACCTGATATCGACGCTATTGAATTTTACATTGAATTGATTTATTGTTAAAGACTGCTAATTTATGAATTTAAAGTTCCTATTTAACCGCTTATTGAATTAGTATTCGTTTAAAGAGTAGTGATTTAAATATTTTAATTTGAGTTAACTTATTATATTTATGTAATTTATGAATTAATTGTTGCTATCTACCCGCTTTATTGTGTTTAAGTATTACTTAAAGTAGAATTAATTTATTGTAAATTGTAAGTTGTCTGAACAAAATAATTTCCCATTTATGTATTTAAACTGTTTAAAGATTATTCAATAGATTATATTGATTAATTGATATGTGCAAATGAATTATTTGTTGATATATTTAATTGTGAGATTTAGTTAGACAAAGAAGTATTAAGTTAAGATATTTCATATTAAACTTATGTTATATTCGATTTTATAGAACTGTCTAATTTTTATACTTCATAAGTCAATTAAGATGTAAGTTACTAAATATTGTTGCTAACAATTGACATATTCTAACTAATATATTGATCTAAATTTGTCAATTAACTAACGATGTTTACACACATACTGTTATTGAAAATATATCCTTCAGAACAAACACATTAGTAGTCATCAAATACAAAAGGATATTCGCAATTATATGTGAAATTAGTATTTATAATTCCATTAATTAACTCTTATAAACAAAGACCATATACATATACACTATTATAACATATTTAATAACATTCTATAATTAGTTGTTATGTGAATAAAACTGTTGATAAATAATTTATACCAATATGATTACTTATTGTACTACAAACTTTAACTGCATTTATATATATTTATAAAGATGGTATTTGCACAGTAGAAACAATATTACCATTTTCATCATTGTTATTAAAATTGTAACCAACAATAGAAATGTTTTCTAAAATATATTAAACGTTTTCGACTATATTATACACTATTCCACTACACTTATGTGATTAAAACCTAAACTATACTTGAGATTTTTATATATTTATTTCGTTCAAAGAGTTTTACATAATAGTTGCTAAGCACTAACCCACAGCATTAAATATTAATGTTGATACATCAACTTTTAAGTCACATGTTAAACAAATCAGCGAACCATAAATTATTTAAAATTTAATAGAAACATTAATTATAGATCCTAATATGTTTTGATAATTATTATTAATAATTCCGAAAACAGCAAAGTTATTAACATCAAAAATATCTAGTTCTAATGTTGCCTAAGATATAGTTTTAGTAAAAATAAATATATTGCTAGATTTTTGAGAAAGGGATATACTGTTATTAACTATTATATTGTTTATATATTTTGATTTTTAACAAAAAGTAAATAATTTATTATCAACTTGTACTTCTTGAGAACAAACATTTTATTTTGTGTGCAATTATTTACAAATTATAATAGAAACCATCATATTATTTATAAATATGATATATAATATAAGCAATGAACGATTCTCGACGATTCTCGACGTCTATATTGAAATGAAGATGTGGTTAAAACTAGCGCTAAGTTCTATAAGTGTGCATTTACAGTTACCACGCAGCTCTGCCTGCAAAACATATAGCGAGTAATTCATTTTCGAACATTTAACTACGATTTTGTTAATCGTCAAAATAATATTATACCATTCTGAAATATAAATAAATACATATTACTAAATCTCAATAAAAGCAAAGTATTCAAAAATCACAACGTATTCATTTTTAATAACTTAACTTACGAGAACAAAAATAACAATAATTCATTCTAATGTACGAAATTATTAAAAAGAAATAACGATTTCAAAGATTAAAAATACATATATTACAATAAATAGTTCAACTTCCAACAGAAGTGTTATGAGTAGCCACACTGCCGAACATGATACTATAGTATGACACCATCACCGGCTCTTGAATTCATTTTTAATATTCGTTTGAGTTAAGTAACGTCGATAACAGACTCATTAGCAGCCATTTACTATTTAAAATAGTATTTAGACGTGTATTTGGTGAAAAGTATATATTAATGATTTATTTATCGTTAATAGCACCTCCTGACCATTTCCCTCAAATCCTCATTTTAGCTTCGTGGCTTGAAATTTCCTAAAATCAATAATTGTGACGCCATCAATATTTGTCTAATCTTCGTTAAGATGAGCATACGTGATGTATTGAGCTATATATTAACCCGGATGTGATCACCCAGAGTATTCAAGTTGGTTAGCGTATTCAAAACGATTATTGTCATTTTCACACTATTGTACTAAATGTTAGAACAAAATAGTAGTTGCAAATAATGTCAACTATATGTTTACATTGTTGCAAATAGAAAATAGTGTCATTTCACCTTTAATATCGAACTAAAGCATAGCTTTTTCGTTATATATTCATGAGTAGGAAGACTGCTACTCTAAAATATATAATTCTAAAATATCATTACACTGTTTACTTCTTGAACATGTTTTTAAATTATTAAAATATATTTAGCTTTCCTCGATTCACCTCCAAGAACTTCTAAAACAGTTTTCGATTCAAAATATATAAATCTCGCGTAAATTTGTTCAAACGTAAAAATACATATATTTACATATTTTTAGTGTAAGCGATAACTTTAACGTGCCTCAAACCCATGCATTTATACAAACTGCTTTTAGCCCAAGAGTACTTTAGTGTGAAAGCACAAATGTAATCTGTTTGAAATGCAGGCTCAATATTTTGATTGAAATATAACTAACAAACAAACTATGGTTGCAGCGACAATATTCACAAACTATTATAATCCATAAATGACTGGAAATCCAAATTGTGTTTCGAAATACAATTTTAGATTCGCTCCAAGAGAGACTCATTGTTTAAAACTATATGCCGTTTAAGTCGCTATTAAATATATCATTGATATCAACAAATGCACATATCGGCTTGCACAATGCAGCCACACAACGGGCCTGAATGTCTGTACCTGAGATGGTGGTTGTTTCGCTTGCGTGGTGCACCTGAAATTAGCATAATTCGCTTCGGCTTGCAGTTTTCTGAACGAATAACAGTTCAACGAAAGTTCAGTGGGTCGACTATATTGAAATGAAGATGGGGTTAAAACTAGCGCTAAGTTCTATAAGTGTGCATTTACAGTTACCACGCAGCTCTGCCTGCAAAACATATAGCGAGTAATTCATTTTCGAACATTTAACTACGATTTTGTTAATCGTCTAAATAATATTATACCATTCTGAAATATAAATAAATACATATTACTAAATCTCAATAAAAGCAAAGTATTCAAAAATCACAACGTATTCATTTTTAATAACTTAACTTACGAGAACAAAAATAACAATAATTCATTCTAATGTACGAAATTATTAAAAAGAAATAACGATTTCAAAGATTAAAAATACATATATTACAATAAATAGTTCAACTTCCAACAGAAGTGTTATGAGTAGCCACACTGCCGAACATGATACTATAGTATGACACCATCACCGGCTCTTGAATTCATTTTTAATATTCGTTTGAGTTAAGTAACGTCGATAACAGACTCATTAGCAGCCATTTACTATTTAAAATAGTATTTAGACGTGTATTTGGTGAAAAGTATATATTAATGATTTATTTATCGTTAATAGCACCTCCTGACCATTTCCCTCAAATCCTCATTTTAGCTTCGTGGCTTGAAATTTCCTAAAATCAATAATTGTGACGCCATCAATATTTGTCTAATCTTCGTTAAGATGAGCATACGTGATGTATTGAGCTATATATTAACCCGGATGTGATCACCCAGAGTATTCAAGTTGGTTAGCGTATTCAAAACGATTATTGTCATTTTCACACTATTGTACTAAATGTTAGAACAAAATAGTAGTTGCAAATAATGTCAACTATATGTTTACATTGTTGCAAATAGAAAATAGTGTCATTTCACCTTTAATATCGAACTAAAGCATAGCTTTTTCGTTATATATTCATGAGTAGGAAGACTGCTACTCTAAAATATATAATTCTAAAATATCATTACACTGTTTACTTCTTGAACATGTTTTTAAATTATTAAAATATATTTAGCTTTCCTCGATTCACCTCCAAGAACTTCTAAAACAGTTTTCGATTCAAAATATATAAATCTCGCGTAAATTTGTTCAAACGTAAAAATACATATATTTACATATTTTTAGTGTAAGCGATAACTTTAACGTGCCTCAAACCCATGCATTTATACAAACTGCTTTTAGCCCAAGAGTACTTTAGTGTGAAAGCACAAATGTAATCTGTTTGAAATGCAGGCTCAATATTTTGATTGAAATATAACTAACAAACAAACTATGGTTGCAGCGACAATATTCACAAACTATTATAATCCATAAATGACTGGAAATCCAAATTGTGTTTCGAAATACAATTTTAGATTCGCTCCAAGAGAGACTCATTGTTTAAAACTATATGCCGTTTAAGTCGCTATTAAATATATCATTGATATCAACAAATGCACATATCGGCTTGCACAATGCAGCCACACAACGGGCCTGAATGTCTGTACCTGAGATGGTGGTTGTTTCGCTTGCGTGGTGCACCTGAAATTAGCATAATTCGCTTCGGCTTGCAGTTTTCTGAACGAATAACAGTTCAACGAAAGTTCAGTGGGTCGACTATATTGAAATGAAGATGGGGTTAAAACTAGCGCTAAGTTCTATAAGTGTGCATTTACAGTTACCACGCAGCTCTGCCTGCAAAACATATAGCGAGTAATTCATTTTCGAACATTTAACTACGATTTTGTTAATCGTCAAAATAATATTATACCATTCTGAAATATAAATAAATACATATTACTAAATCTCAATAAAAGCAAAGTATTCAAAAATCACAACGTATTCATTTTTAATAACTTAACTTACGAGAACAAAAATAACAATAATTCATTCTAATGTACGAAATTATTAAAAAGAAATAACGATTTCAAAGATTAAAAATACATATATTACAATAAATAGTTCAACTTCCAACAGAAGTGTTATGAGTAGCCACACTGCCGAACATGATACTATAGTATGACACCATCACCGGCTCTTGAATTCATTTTTAATATTCGTTTGAGTTAAGTAACGTCGATAACAGACTCATTAGCAGCCATTTACTATTTAAAATAGTATTTAGACGTGTATTTGGTGAAAAGTATATATTAATGATTTATTTATCGTTAATAGCACCTCCTGACCATTTCCCTCAAATCCTCATTTTAGCTTCGTGGCTTGAAATTTCCTAAAATCAATAATTGTGACGCCATCAATATTTGTCTAATCTTCGTTAAGATGAGCATACGTGATGTATTGAGCTATATATTAACCCGGATGTGATCACCCAGAGTATTCAAGTTGGTTAGCGTATTCAAAACGATTATTGTCATTTTCACACTATTGTACTAAATGTTAGAACAAAATAGTAGTTGCAAATAATGTCAACTATATGTTTACATTGTTGCAAATAGAAAATAGTGTCATTTCACCTTTAATATCGAACTAAAGCATAGCTTTTTCGTTATATATTCATGAGTAGGAAGACTGCTACTCTAAAATATATAATTCTAAAATATCATTACACTGTTTACTTCTTGAACATGTTTTTAAATTATTAAAATATATTTAGCTTTCCTCGATTCACCTCCAAGAACTTCTAAAACAGTTTTCGATTCAAAATATATAAATCTCGCGTAAATTTGTTCAAACGTAAAAATACATATATTTACATATTTTTAGTGTAAGCGATAACTTTAACGTGCCTCAAACCCATGCATTTATACAAACTGCTTTTAGCCCAAGAGTACTTTAGTGTGAAAGCACAAATGTAATCTGTTTGAAATGCAGGCTCAATATTTTGATTGAAATATAACTAACAAACAAACTATGGTTGCAGCGACAATATTCACAAACTATTATAATCCATAAATGACTGGAAATCCAAATTGTGTTTCGAAATACAATTTTAGATTCGCTCCAAGAGAGACTCATTGTTTAAAACTATATGCCGTTTAAGTCGCTATTAAATATATCATTGATATCAACAAATGCACATATCGGCTTGCACAATGCAGCCACACAACGGGCCTGAATGTCTGTACCTGAGATGGTGGTTGTTTCGCTTGCGTGGTGCACCTGAAATTAGCATAATTCGCTTCGGCTTGCAGTTTTCTGAACGAATAACAGTTCAACGAAAGTTCAGTGGGTCGACTATATTGAAATGAAGATGGGGTTAAAACTAGCGCTAAGTTCTATAAGTGTGCATTTACAGTTACCACGCAGCTCTGCCTGCAAAACATATAGCGAGTAATTCATTTTCGAACATTTAACTACGATTTTGTTAATCGTCTAAATAATATTATACCATTCTGAAATATAAATAAATACATATTACTAAATCTCAATAAAAGCAAAGTATTCAAAAATCACAACGTATTCATTTTTAATAACTTAACTTACGAGAACAAAAATAACAATAATTCATTCTAATGTACGAAATTATTAAAAAGAAATAACGATTTCAAAGATTAAAAATACATATATTACAATAAATAGTTCAACTTCCAACAGAAGTGTTATGAGTAGCCACACTGCCGAACATGATACTATAGTATGACACCATCACCGGCTCTTGAATTCATTTTTAATATTCGTTTGAGTTAAGTAACGTCGATAACAGACTCATTAGCAGCCATTTACTATTTAAAATAGTATTTAGACGTGTATTTGGTGAAAAGTATATATTAATGATTTATTTATCGTTAACAATAGACGACCGAAGGGCTGCATCCGTGCCACACTTTTCTCTCGGAGATGAATTTTATTAAAACTACATATATAAGTATATTTTCACTAGTATTTTTTCCGTTAACTTTTTCAACAAAAATTCACACTACTCAAGATACTGTAAAATTATTAATATATCACTGAATAAGATCTTCCATGACCAAGCACGCGTACTCTTTATTACACACATACTGAATAACTTTAATTACTATTTTAACATCTAGCCTATAATTGAATCTCTTTTTCAACACTATTTTAATATGTCAAATTTTCTAGAAAACGAAATACATTATTGTTGCTTAAGTTTATTATTGAGTGATTATTAGTTAATGATTAAATACTAATTGTTTATCTTTATCTTTCATATCTACTTGAATAAAACTCAAAATTAGAGTTCAATGTTACTATAATAACTCCACTAATACGCAATACCAAGAAGATTCAATATCATATCTATATTACTAAGTGAAGCCTATATAATATTACCAAAATTAAGGAAAATAATATTTACTATTTATGTACATCTATACACAGATTTTCTGTATTTTAACTACATTGTAAATCATTGACTACAATTAACCCAGGAGAATTATACAATATTATTACTATTCCAAGCTAGTATATTACAATTATCGAAGAATGATTCCACATCAAATTTATTGTTGAACTAAATTATTCATCTTTCTAGAAGTAAGATATCAAGCAGCTATTATAATGTTCATCGGTTAAATTATCATATATAGTGTTACTAATTATACCCCACTTTATAAGTTCAACTTTACATTTGAACTCAACTTTACTTGTTATAATTAATAATCGATTTTCACCAGTTATCATAAATTCAACCTGGAATCTGATAAAATATAACTTGTTAGTTAATATTAATTATAATAACATCAGTACTAGATACTAATTGAATTAGTCAAGTTAACATAAATTTAAAGTTTACTTTTACGGGATCCTTGAGATTAATTTCGAGGCCAGTCTTATATTGTAATTATGTATTAGTTGCAGTTCTAAGATTACAAAAAACTACTTTTAGTATTACTATTATATCAAGCAGAACAAATTATCAATATTGAGTTTTTCTAACTTGAGCAGTAGACTTAATTGAAAACTTTATCTACGTTTATTATTATATTGATGATTAGTACAGTTCAATTTATTATTATCGCAGCATTAATTAAATTTTTTAAATTTGACGTTTATATTATCTTACATAATAAAACGAAGAAGTGGCTTTAAATCAAGAATGTTATTCCTTTCTAAATTAGTAAGCGAATTTACCACTTATTGTAGTTTAGTAAAAATATTTATTCCCTCTTTCAAACTTGTACTAAATAGTTAATAAATTCTTTAATTTCTTTAACTAGTCTAGATCAGGTGGAAAACCAGTATTTTATGATATAAACAGTCTAGATTTTGAGTTTAGACTTAGTTGAATAATAACAAGCAAAATTTGATTTCTGTCTCTTGCATAGTTTGAGGCCATGGAACTTTTATAAACTTTATTTCCTCGGATATGTTAGTTTTGGTGTTTCTCGTGAAAATAAGTGGTTCATACCTATGTTCCTGTTGTCAATCAAAAATCATTGAATATCTTCTTTCATTGTCATTTGAAGTGGAATATGGTTCCGCATAAAATACTATACATGCATAGTCCTATATGATATTAAAATGCAAAGTCATTCTGAGACAAAAATTTCTCCCAAAAAATCGCTTCGGTCGACTATTGTTAATAGCACCTCCTGACCATTTCCCTCAAATCCTCATTTTAGCTTCGTGGCTTGAAATTTCCTAAAATCAATAATTGTGACGCCATCAATATTTGTCTAATCTTCGTTAAGATGAGCATACGTGATGTATTGAGCTATATATTAACCCGGATGTGATCACCCAGAGTATTCAAGTTGGTTAGCGTATTCAAAACGATTATTGTCATTTTCACACTATTGTACTAAATGTTAGAACAAAATAGTAGTTGCAAATAATGTCAACTATATGTTTACATTGTTGCAAATAGAAAATAGTGTCATTTCACCTTTAATATCGAACTAAAGCATAGCTTTTTCGTTATATATTCATGAGTAGGAAGACTGCTACTCTAAAATATATAATTCTAAAATATCATTACACTGTTTACTTCTTGAACATGTTTTTAAATTATTAAAATATATTTAGCTTTCCTCGATTCACCTCCAAGAACTTCTAAAACAGTTTTCGATTCAAAATATATAAATCTCGCGTAAATTTGTTCAAACGTAAAAATACATATATTTACATATTTTTAGTGTAAGCGATAACTTTAACGTGCCTCAAACCCATGCATTTATACAAACTGCTTTTAGCCCAAGAGTACTTTAGTGTGAAAGCACAAATGTAATCTGTTTGAAATGCAGGCTCAATATTTTGATTGAAATATAACTAACAAACAAACTATGGTTGCAGCGACAATATTCACAAACTATTATAATCCATAAATGACTGGAAATCCAAATTGTGTTTCGAAATACAATTTTAGATTCGCTCCAAGAGAGACTCATTGTTTAAAACTATATGCCGTTTAAGTCGCTATTAAATATATCATTGATATCAACAAATGCACATATCGGCTTGCACAATGCAGCCACACAACGGGCCTGAATGTCTGTACCTGAGATGGTGGTTGTTTCGCTTGCGTGGTGCACCTGAAATTAGCATAATTCGCTTCGGCTTGCAGTTTTCTGAACGAATAACAGTTCAACGAAAGTTCAGTGGGTCGACTATATTGAAATGAAGATGGGGTTAAAACTAGCGCTAAGTTCTATAAGTGTGCATTTACAGTTACCACGCAGCTCTGCCTGCAAAACATATAGCGAGTAATTCATTTTCGAACATTTAACTACGATTTTGTTAATCGTCTAAATAATATTATACCATTCTGAAATATAAATAAATACATATTACTAAATCTCAATAAAAGCAAAGTATTCAAAAATCACAACGTATTCATTTTTAATAACTTAACTTACGAGAACAAAAATAACAATAATTCATTCTAATGTACAAAATTATTAAAAAGAAATAACGATTTCAAAGATTAAAAATACATATATTACAATAAATAGTTCAACTTCCAACAGAAGTGTTATGAGTAGCCACACTGCCACAACTGCAAAATATATTAAAATGATTATTCCTTCACATATAAATCTAATATGTCGGTTGTTTATACCATTGAGCTACGGTACCCATTAAAATGCGTATTCGAAGAGTAGATTAATTTAATGTTATAATTTGGCATAATAATTATACAAAATAATGAAGTATTTCAATTTGTATACCGATTTCATGTTAATTTCATGTGAATATAAATTTACATGAAATTAAAATTGAATTAAATATAAACTTACCTGCTATAATTACATTATTTAAATTATTTATTATTTAAATTACTAATATATTGATCCTTCAATTAATGGATCTCACAATACATTGTAGTTTCAACAGGTTTATCAACATAACATAACGCATTTAGCTATCATTTAGCTATCTTGACTTTGTTTGTGTTCAATGATGTACGAATGAACCTTTATATTGCTTGAATACAAATTGGGTTCATTTGAATATAGCATACTATATTGGCACTTCTCTTGTTATTCTAGTGTATTGTGTCATGTGTATTTGAACCACATTAACTAATTATTTGATAATCTGAATATCAGACATCGTTTTACTAACTAGTTATTCAACCAGCTACAATTATTAGACTAAATTACTAAACTAGAACATTATTTATAATTTGAGTTAAAATTTCTTTGCAATATAACATAATAATGAATAAAACTCATCTTTCCAAAATTAAAAGAAGTGGTTTAATCAAAATTAATTATCAAATTGTAAATAAAGTTTAAATTTGATAGGGTGACATAGTAATTACCATACGATACTTATAAATCTAATATTACACAAATGTCTAGATAAACAATATTAGAGGCCTAAATGATAGCGTTAAATAATAATATACTATGCTATTATACGAACTACATTATAAGTTAAATAGTGTTCTTTACGTGCTTTATCTTTTGAATCAAATAGGGAATATATTCTATAATTATGAGGTGGGAAATATTCAAAAGAGTTTTATTAAATATTTAGATAGCAATAGATGTTAAAGCTATGATATATTATTTTAGTATATATAGTGATAAATGGCTTACTTAAATTTAGTTTTGTATTTTGTAAAAAGTTGTAGTAAAAAGTTTGAATAAAATATAAATAAATTTAAACTATTTAACTTTACGGTTAATATCTACTTTATTAAGATTTATTTAAATTGAACTTAGTATATATTACAATTTAATCCAAATTTAATATGTATTTGATAGTTAACTAAATACAATTAAGTTCCATAAACATAACTAAATATATTTTTCTTCACTTCACCACCCGTTTTTGAGGTCTCCGAACACGCTTTCGAGCATATTTTCGAGCCATTCGTCCGCTTTCTTAGTTTATTCTTCTAAAATGGTGATTATTTATCCAAAATTTTCTTCACCATTGAACAGATTCTTGTCAAAGTCTACTTCTCCCTGGATAACTGCCCACCCGCTCTTCATTCCCTCGTCCTCTTCAACGTACGCTTCATTCAAAAAGTACTTACTAAGTGCGTCTTCTTTTTCGTCAAAAATGTAGTAAAATCCGTCCGAGACATTTTCAAACCGAATCTGTTTTGTATATTCGGTCACTAGTTCCTTAGCGTGTAAATACTTCGAGTTTAGTTCTTGAGCCGTTTCCAGGTCAAAAGCTCTTTTTGAGTCGGGGACGTTCACGTATTTCACCTCCATTTCTGTGAACGGGCCATCCGCTCGTTTATCGTAAATTCTCTTTAAATTTACTGTCAACGGAAATCTTTTGTTCAAAATGAAATTCAATCTGACGGACAAAACAGTTTAAAGGAGCCCAAAAATGTCAAAGAGCTGCAAAACGCAAAAAGTGTCTTTATATTGCGGATTCGTGAATAAAACAATTGATACGCCGGGCTGTGGAAGAATTTAATTCGGATCAACTTAATTTTCTGCACTGTAGAGAGTTAAAACGTTAGAGCACAATTAGGCGAATGTGGACTTGCCCATGAAATTCGCTGGACGAAGGTCGTCGTTGATCACTATTTTGTTGAAACCAGCGCCCAAATCCAAAGTGGTCTGGATCTTAACATTGTGTGTTTCCTCGTCAGATAGATTCTCGTTGAACTCCTCGCGCTGCTCACACGTTAAATGCAGATATTATTCTGCGTACAACTTCTCCAAAGTCTTGTTCGTCTGAGTCTTCAGAAAATCCATCCGTTTGAAGTGAAAATTTAATTTATGTCATAATAAATAGTAATATTACATATTTGTCTCAATTTATTTTCTTTCAAATAGAAAACTAGAAGAACTGATAATAAAACAAACAGTAATTGAAGTTATATACAGTAAATATCACCAGCCGTTCTTAAACTCGTCACCAAACACTGTTTATAACATGTTTTCAAACCATGAATCAGCTTTCTTAGTTTAGTCTTCCAATATTTCTATTACTGGCTCAAAATTCTCACCGTTAAAAATATTTTAGTTAAAGTCCACGTTATTCTGAATTACAGCCCACCCGCTCTTCATACTACCATCCACATCTTCAATATAAGTTGGGTTTAAAAAGTACTTGAGTAACTTGTCTCCTTCTTATCCGTCATAAATATAATAAAATCCGTCTTATAATTTGCACGAAAATTTATTGAATTAATTCAAAAGGAAAATCTTAATAGAATTTTTGGCTTCTATGAATTTTATGTTTAATTCATCAATAGTTTCTTAGCTCAGATCAAATTTGGAGTATGGGGCATTGATATGTTTAACTTCAGTTTCTTTAAATTCAGGGTCTAAATTTTCAAGACCCTCATTAACTTATTTTGCAACAACGGTCAGTGGAAATAATTGTTTCATCTTCCAATTGAGTCTCAACTCTAAAATTGTAGAAACAATTCCACGGATATCAAACAATTACATAACTGAAAAAGTATTTTTTATTGATTCTGGTGTTGAAGGATCAGCAAAAAGAACAACAGACACACCTGGTGGTGGGAGAGTTGCAAAAGCCAGATTTTCTTTAAACACAGTATAAGCTTATGCAACAGGAGTCAATTCTACTGGTACTTCTTTAGGCTTCTGATTAAGAGTCTTTTCTTCAGCAAGAAACAGCTTCATTACATTTGCACACAATTATTAAAAATTAGTCTTTTCCATGAAATTCGCAGGGCGTAAATCATCGTTAATAACTATTTTGTTGAATCCAGCACCTAAATCAAGAGTCGTTTGAATTTTAACTTGGTCGATCTCATCATCGGGCAAGTTCTCATAAAATTCCTAGCGCTGCTCGCATGTCAAATGTAGATATTATTCTGGGTATAATTTTTCAAGGGTCTTGTTCGTTTGTGTCTTAAGAAAATTCATTCCTTTGAAGAAGTGAAAATCAATTTAATATTTAGAAATAATCGTAGATAATCTTA
Source organism: Hexamita inflata (assembly GCA_963988835.1). Taxonomy (NCBI): domain Eukaryota; phylum Fornicata; order Diplomonadida; family Hexamitidae; genus Hexamita; species Hexamita inflata. The sequence continues at coordinate 14,282 of CAXDID010001119.1, forward strand.
TCTCCACTCCAATGCAGTTTCATATCTAGCGTTCTTCTTCCAATAAGCAGTTTATAATTTACAAAAACGTTACATTAACGCAGGGTAGAAGTCAATCAAATAGGCATAGAAACTAATTTATCAAAACAGCTCACAAAGAAATTAAAAATGTTCAAAGTGACCTGAATAAGGAATCTGAATTAAAAGTATAAGTTTCATTGGATAAAAATATTTTAAACGATAAATAATCAGATTAAATGAACAAATAATAGGAAATAAATGATCCAAACCTGAAATCTGCAACTCAAACTAAACCAGAACAAAATCAGCTTGAAATACAATCTCAAATAAATGAATAAGAACTTAACGAATAAGATCAAAGTGAATTAAATACAAAGACAAAAAGAACTCACACAAAGAAACAAAAGAAAAAGGAAAAATAACCTGAAAACTTTAATATCCAGATAAATTTTGAACCTGAATAAAAAAGTAAGACTTCCGAAGAAGATATTTAAATACACGTTTCTAACAAATAAGTTTCAGACATTAACATACAAATCGAGAATAAATAACCAGAGATTATTGTTCCAAATTAATAACTTGAAGACAAAAACGAATCGCCGTCTGATTCACTTAATATATACATCACACCACCAAAATAAGAAACTGCGAGTACAAAAAACTAACAAAACAGCATTAAATCATTTAACCTTCAAGATTTGTTTTAATATTTCATTAAGTAGTCTACTGTTAAAAGAATTCCAGTAATTTTTGAAAATAAATTATTCATCCTGAATAATTAAAACAATATTTGTATGTTCAATCTCAATGAAAATAAAAAGCTTGACATAAAAGCATAATAAATATTTGTTATAGATAAGCAACTTTATGCATAAAGTGGAACAGTTTTATACACATATAATTAAGAAAATTTCATAGTTAAAAGTAGCAAACCATTTTTCATTAATTTCATCTAAAAATAAAGTATAATATTATCATTTTGTGATTATTCTATGATATTTAATCCAGGAAAATCTATTTAAGTAATCAAAAATGCAAAAGAAGTTTTTAAATCCGTGAAAATAGCTTCAAAATTTGAAGAAATAACTTAAATGGCATATGGATTTGCGCTAATAACATGTAAAGACAAATAAAACTGTTTTTTATGGAATTTTTTGTCATAAAATCTAACCTAAGCTCCATTTAAATGTATTTAAATCAAAAATGGATAATTTGGCCAAGAAATATGTGGAAAATAATTTAATTTTGACAAAGACGAATTAAAATAGAATATTGAGTACTTTTTAAACTATTACAATAATAATTAACCTGTTCTGCCATAAATAATGCCCTAATAAGAACTTACAAAGAAAATAACAATTGAAGCAGATTGTATCCAAAAATAATAAGCAAAAATAATTGAAATAAACCAAATGAATTAAGATGTACATAAATTATAGCCAATAATTAAATTTAGAAAAATATTTTTGAATAAAGATTAAATAATGAAATAAAGTTCATCAAATTATAATATAATGTTACAAATAATACCCGAATTAGAAAATAGTGAAAAAGAAACGTAAATAAATAAGGAGGTTACAGATTATATTGTTGAAAATAGTATTGATTTTGACGGTTTGATAAATGAAGACCTAAATCAAGAAAATATTACATAATAAGCAAACAGTGTGGTAATCACAATAAACGATGACGAAATTATATCAATAGCCGATACTGGAGAAATAACATAATCGTTGTAACCTGAAGAAATTAGTACAACCACAACTACCAACATTGTTAGCGATTTCGAAGTTTATGATTATGGTAAATCTGAATAAATTAATCTACAATAACTTAGTTTTGTATCTAATGCGCCAAATAACCTATTTGTTGGATACACTGCAAAATATTAAATAAATTTCGACTAATAATTGCGAGTTATAGATCGCATTCCGTTATAAAACAAAATTAACATTCATTAGTACAATGATTTTTGCTAATATCACGTCTTAGTAAAATAGAAACTATACATGTTATCTAGTGATATGACCATTTACTATTACGATTATGTGAGTAAATAAACCAGGGTATTTTTTGCTGCGACGAATTTAGTAAACAAAACTAATTTGCCGTTGTGTTCTTTGTTTAGCTTAAATAATGTTTTGCATTTATCCGTTGGTTATTAAGTATTCACTTTTGACTAGAATGTGTAACCGCAATTAGCATATGCTCCAAAGAAGAGAACTTTGATGCGTTATTATAACGTGTGCGATAAATTATTCGTTTTAGTTCCTAACTAGTACATAGCGCAGTTATCTGACATGTTCACAATACAGCGGTCCGTTAAAATAGCAACAAATCAGATTTAGTGCTTTGCAGGCGGTTAAATCGTTTTGAACGAGAAGAAGCCCATATTCGCAAATCTCCTCTCATTATAACTCGTTTAAAAGAAGTAGAAGCTTTCATTCGAGCTTCGAAACAATTATTTTGGGCTGAAAAATGCCCCTGAAGACCTCGTTTCTTACACCCAAAAATACATTAAGTCCGTTTTCCCCGCTGCGACCAATATATCAATACAACAATAATAGCAAAATGACGAGAACTCATGTTTTAACTGCCTCAGTTTCATTGAAAACTCGATTGAAAACGAACCAAAAGAAGAACTCACTGACAAAAACGTGAAGGAATTCATTCAAAAACAACTTTAGAAAATCAAAAATCAAATCCCAAAGCAAAACAAAGTTAATGTTCCAGAAGACATCGTTCCCGAATTCTTCCAAGGGAAAATTTGAAACAAAAGTGTAAAGTTTTGAAAACAACAAACTTTTGAATGAAAAATATTTATTAGTTATAATTAATCCAATCCTTTCGATTCATATCCTAATAACGGAAATATTAAATACAACCGAAACTGTAAAAATTAAATGCATAAATTGTTAATATATTTATTTATTTATATAATCATTTCACTTCCTCGAGACGGCACAAACAGACTTCATTGAGACTTTCGAAAGCAAAACATGGGCTCTCGCACGCCAGTGTTTCCACTTTCAAAACGGGCTCAACCCGTCATTTATGCCCACTCAGTAAAGACCCAGCAGGGCCCTCACTGAGTCGTTAGCGGACCAGTTTCACCTGATTCGCTAACTTACTTTTTAGAAACTGGTTCTCGCTCAGTTCCTTTTTGCTCGTTATTTCCTTCGGCTTGCACGAGAGGTTGTTCCGTTGTATTGGCATTGCTTGGTGGTGGTTGCCTTTGATGCATCGTTTCATCAACTTGATTAGGTACCTGGGGTCCTTCTTAGTTTATTTGTTTTTGCAAATCCCTAATTTCGGAGTATATTGCCGGTGGTAGATTAACTATTTCCTAGGGTTTAGACGCGTTGGTATCTTATTTAGCTCTCTATTGTTAGATATATATATTTATTTATATATATTTTATGGTATATTATATAGCCATCCATTGTCTATTTTCTATTGCACAATAAGGGTTTTTCATTGTCCCAGACAATAGAATACAATGAAGTATAGGACGATAAGAGCATTTATTTTTAGTGTGGATATTTTTGAGGCTGTTATTCTTACAGCTTGAGTACAGAATGACCATTTTGGGCTGTAAACTGTACTGTAAAATACCTGTAAAGCGTGAGTACAGCTTTTCGATAACTGTACGATTTTTACTGAAATTTACACTATTTTAGACTATTTTGGAGTGATTATTATATTGCGTAGATGTATTTAGTGATTTTAATACTTATTTATAATATTTATAATAATATATACCACACCAAACATCACCAAAGTTATTGAAAATATTAAAATATAAGACAGGTGGTATAAACAAAAGTATTTAAATATAAATTTATTTTTATATAATGGTGATGAAAGCAACAATTAAAAGTATCAAAAAAAACAAAATTTTATAATAAATTAAAATTATATAAATACTTCGTATTTTAACTAAAATATCGTCTAACTTAATGTGTTAGATAACATGATAAATCGAGTGTTAATGCTTTATTTTCCAGAGAATACTGTAAAATTAAGAAAATTTCTTGAAAGAAAAAGTAAAGAAAAGAACTAGAGCAAAAAGAAAATGAAATAATAGACCTACAAGGCTCAGCCATTTACAAGCTTTCTTTAAAATAAAGTTTTCGACATAAATAAAGGATTTTCACACACCAAGATTTAGAATATTGCTCCAAATTGCCTACCTTTCTAACCAACACGTGTCTAAAATAGTTTATTATGTAAAAGGGTATATAAGGTTCTGAGTAATATCATGTTGATTCGTGTCTCATTGGTCATAAAGTGGCTTTCGTATTTTAGATGTGCAATTTCTTAACGAGTATAGAGGAGTGTTATATTGATTTCCTTTGATGGCAACTTATATTTCAAACTTAATATATGAAATATTAACTTTTTATTTTATCTTCGTTCCACATCTTCAAAGAAATCCATTTTATATAAAGCTTAATATGGATATTAATATGTGTTAACTCGTATTGTAAGTATATCATTTTTAGGTTAATATAACTTTGTACGCTAATTGAATAACTTTAAGATAAAAATAGAATTGAAAAATCTTAATTTATGGTTATTTTGCAACATAAATTGAGTAGGAATTTTGTTAATGGTTCACTTTTATAGGTCTCTTAATTTTAGGGATAAGCTGACTTGGTAATTGAGCCAACTAAACTCAAAAATGCTTCATGAAAATGAAGTGAAACTTGTTCATATCTGGATAATTAAACGCATTTATGTTATAGTCTTGATAAAATATATAAATGGCCGTGTATTCTTTAAAACTGAGCTTTTATTGTAGTTTCTGAACTTAGTTATGCAATGATACTTTAAATAAATCGAGAAAGAGCACAATAACAAAAATGATGTAATCATTTCTTTACTTTGTAACGAATACTAGATATGAATGGTTTCTTTAAATAATGACTTTTATTAACAATTTATAACTCACTAGAAATCTTAATTCATTAAAGTTTGGCAATGATATTGATTGAATCTGACTTCAGAAACAATTAGCTTTGTGAAGCATAGCAAAGAGTTTAATTAGCTCCATAAAGTGAGTAAACTAGATTTAGATATGCTACTTAAGTGCTATTATTCAATTATTATGGGAAACTGGTGGTTATATAAAAGTTGCAATGCAAACTTATATATTTTTAATGCTAATTCTGAATATTAGATTTTTGCGCTCAAATCCATCCGTTTTCCTTGCGCCAGAACTCACATTCTCAATGGGAAGTGGGCATATTGCAATTTTTCATTTCGTGGTGTGGAATAGAATCTAAACGGAATAAATCGATTCCAAGTCTTGGGCGAAATAAAACTTTTAAATCAAAAATCCTTGTAAATAAAGAAATCCTTGTTTTATAAAGAAAGCTTGTAAATGGCTGAGCCTTGTAGGTCTAATAATATTTTGCACAATTATTAACAAAGAATTTGAATATAATTATCATTTTAACAACAGTAATAGTTAAAAATAAAGAGAAATGTGATAAATTTTTAAATAAACAACAATACTGAACAGCAATATTAAAAGTGAGTATAATATATTCATGTACTTTCAGTTATCAGACACTTATATTATATTATATGTACAATAGATGATTATTGCTAATACGAGAAGAACCTACACTAATTAATTCCAAAAATATAAATATTTGTGTGATTATAAAACTTAAAAATCAATGTTTAAATATAAGACTTTTAAATAACTTTAAATAGAGTATAATGCTAAAATAAAGAGAAAAAATATGAAAACTATATCTTTATTCTCGAAAAACGCACTATTTAACACCAGTTTTATACAGTTTTGAGTTTTTTTAAAAGCTGTAAAAACGAACTTTTACAGTTTTACAGTACAGCTTTTCATGCAGCTGTAAAAAAGCTGTAAGAATAACAGCCTTAAATATTTTACACATATATGCATAAAATATAAATGTTCGTGCTCCAATATTTTCCACACCTCAATAAATGCAACTTGAAAGTCTATCTTTACAATTATGATTTAAAAGCTAAAAACTGTTTCAATAATATTTATAATTGCCTCTTATTGTCTAAGCTTCATTTTAGCCTTGAACAAAAACGACGAAAATCAAAATATTTTATTTGACTCCATATTATAGTGAATATGTTTGAAATATGATGCTAAAATTAAATTTACAATATATTAGATGTATAAATACTGTAAAATAGAATTAAAGAAAAAGTGACAAAAATCTTATTGTCATTTTATCTGTAATTGTGGTACGCAATAGAGACAATCATCACATGTACTGTAAAGGTATGAACTGTTTGACAAAGTAAATACACAATGCTCAAGTAAGCAATATCATCAATATAATTGATAAAAAACACAACCCAATGGTATGTAGAACAGACAAGTTAACGACGATGAATAATCCAAGTTATAACAAGTACAAAGAACAGCTTAAGCAGCCTAGTCATCTGCGAAGAAAGCGCAAACCAACAACGATGTAATCGTTATAGAGATTTAACTTGAGGACACCCTCAATAGAATCTCTCAGAATGAAACCGTCCCTGGAACGAGTCAATCCAAGGGATTCGTGACATTCTGAACGTATGTCGGCTCACTCAGGTACATCTTAAACATCTATACAATAACAGTAACCTGAAAATCAAAACTATCATGCATTAGAGAGAACACAAAAAGTGAACAACTCAATAAAATACATGAGAACAGCACATTTTAAATAGCTTAGTCTCATACATTAAGATAACTTCAGAAGTAGATAATAGAAAATATGAATTAAAAAATTGTTTTATAATTTGAAAGAAATAGAAAGAAATAAATAAATAGTGAAATATAGACATATATAAACACTATAACTTCGCCAGAAATAATTTCTAATTAAAACGTTTAACCTTCAATGACAACTTAATATTTAATTGTAAATATAACATACAGAGAATACAATAAATGCTACACCTTAATGTTTAATATTTAGTGTTGTTTTATTTTTCATTATCTAAAATTCTATAAACATAAATGAATGTCTAATTACTTAATTGAGTATATTCTTGATGAATATAAATATGCAGACGACCTGGGACCTACCTAAAACCAAATTAACTTTTCAAATCTCATCTAGCATCCGCTATTGAATACTCTTCAGCAAAGCGCCATCGAATACTCTTCGGCATACGCTTTCTCAAATATCTTCAGCAAACTCAGCAAGACGCCGCTAACCCGGAGGTGTTACGGCATCGGCTGTGAAAATTGTAAACATTATAATGGAGTCAAATAGTCGAGTTGGTAAGCACATTCGAATAATTAGGCAACGGTCGAGGGTTCAATCCCCGTGACTTGAAACTTTTGCTAAAAGCAAGAAAAAATAGATTGAACGTACTTTTTGAGTAACCCACAAAAACTTTGTAGAGGGCTTTATAAAAGGGTGTTGCGGTGGACATCTGGTAAAGCATTAAGCAGTCCAAGTAAAGTGGCTAGGGGAAAAATATATGAGATGCTCACCGACATCGCCTTCCAAAGGCACAAGAAAACTTTCAAGTGAAATAGATTTGAATTAAATGATAAAGAATGGTTCCTTAAGAACTTAAGTGTGAAAATCTACAGAAACACTTTATATATATTTATATTTATATATTTACTAATCAATTCACCACTCTACATTTACAATCAATTAGATTCTGCTACCCCACCTCTCTTCTTGGATGAATCATGAATTACAAGAACTCGATATCAACGCGTACTATGCAATCAAAAACCTCCTCGATACTCTCGGCCAAACTGTTTACGAAACTACTAACGAAATACCTCCTGAACTTGTTGTTCGCTTCGGTGAAGTTGTAAGCTTTATGAAATTTTTCGACAACACGCTTACTAAAGAAGACATTAAGTTGGTTTTGCTTGAAATGAATGTCATTGTCAACTCGTCTAACACCGCTCACGTCCAAGGTCTTTTTAAATATTCTTTCGTGAATTCTTAGTTTAGAGACAATCAATGGGAATATCTCAAAAGAGTCCACATTTACAACAACAAGCACATCGCTTAGTTCGCTATCTTCAAGATTTCCTCTCATCTGACGCGGAGTGAACCAAACAAAAAATTTATATATTTATTTATACTTCTAATCAATCCACTTCAATCACCAACCAATAACAAACCAAGAATAATCATTTGATTCATTACCTCCGGAGTTAGCATAATCAGCTGTAACAGTCACACTATTTATATCCGCTACAGCATAACCCACATCAGCACCGCCACCGGCATTCGCTGTGCTTATAACATTTGTAAAAGCCGCATAAGCACACATCTTGAAAGGTGTTATGAAAGTTACCTTTTTTTATCCCCCTGCGCTTCCAACATTTATTGTACCCCACTTGAATGTAATTATTCCAGCGAAAGTCATTGAGTAATTATCTGCATAATAGTTTTCAATCTATATAAGACCATTGAACTAAGTTTATAAGTTAGATATTTAAGTTGACTGATTTGTATTCACATTTATCACATCTGACATTTATGTTTATAACGTGCTAACTTTTGAATTAACGCCGCTCACAGAATTTGTCAAAGTGGTTATCGAAGTCGCATTGCTAAGATTCGTTTAAATTTAGCTCGCTTAAAAGTTTTAAAGACTCGAGATGTTAGTTGTTTGGTTCTAATTGAGCTCATCAATTTAGTTGCATCTGCTTTACAACACGCCTACATTTGACTCCAACGTAACAACTCTTGTCGTAATCCCCGTCAAATCATTTGAAGATAACAAATCAACAATAGACTTGTCCTCAAATTTATTAAGACCCGCGTTAAATAAATGCAGCAAAAGCCTATCAGGATTTATTATCGTCTTCTATGACATCAATATAATCCTATCTGGAACTGGTTGATAATCGTTGTTCGCCCCAAAATATATATCAACTTTTGGATTTATTATCAAAGAGGTATTCTAAACAAACCCAGTTATCTTGTCCCAGTGTAATGTAGGGTCTTTCTAAATCTAAAACCAACCATCTTGTGGTTTACTCCAGCAATTCATTATCGGAGTCCAGTTGTTTGTTAAAGTCTCCAAAGCAGTTACTCTTGTAATTTATCCGTTCACACCACCGCTTAATGTTGAGATAGTTATGTCTTAACTCGCATTCACATCCTCGATTGCTTTACATCTGTTCTAAATATTTACATCAGTATTTTCAAGTGCAGCTAGTCGATTGTTTTGTGTAACGTCAAGTGATTGAATATTTTGTATTTATTAAACCATCGGAGCAGTACGTGTATCAACCACTCCAATGCGTGTATCCATCAACATTTAAGCATTCAACAGCTCAGCGATTGTCATTGAATTTTTATTCAAAGTGTTTTCATCAATAGTCAACCTGTCAGTCAAGCCGGTTATGTTCGCATCAATGTTGTCAAAACGCTATTTATAAACTTCACCAGTTGTTTAATTACTAGCTTCCAAAACGTCAAGCCTTCCGTCTTGTAGTTACTATTGTGCATCAATATCTCCTTTTGAGTACGTGTCCTTTTAATCAGCCTTTGTTTAACTAAGCCCAGTAATCAAACCTGTTAACGCGGCATCCACAGCAGCTTGTGAAGTTATAAATGTCTTCAGCTTAGTAAGAGCATCTGTCGCTGTTGATTGAGCTGTTGTTGCCTTAGCATCTGTCGCCTCCTCTTTAGCAGTCAAGTCAGCCGCCGTCCCTTTTAATAAAGTTATGTCCTCAGAGTTTTACAACATACTGCTCTCATCAATTATCTATTACGCTTTTACTTCTTGTAACTCAGCTGCCACTGTCGCATTTTATACCAACATTCCATCCAGCTTCAAATTTTGCTCATCAATTTTAACTTTCATTTCGACAACATCTACAGCTGCCTTTCCAGCAATCGCGGTTGTAGCAGCCAAGTCTACCCCCATCAAAGCAACAGTTGCTTAAATAGCTGTTATCTAAGAGTCTGTCGCAAAGCCTTTTAGATCATCGTGCACAACATAGTCTTTCATAATCAGTTCAACATTGTCAGCCAAAGTTTCTGTTGTAGACCGTATGGCTTGATTAAATATGATCTAGTTGTTCATAAAGCTATTCAACTAAGTGAAGTCTAATTCGTTAATTTGTTGTTACAGTTACAAATATTTATTTTAAATATCATTATTAAAAATTGATTAATTACCTTCAAACAACTCCAAGTTTTATATTCTTACTAAATGTTATTCAAGCTCATTTATAAATATCAAGTTTTAATTAGCTTGTTATTAAAATTTGGTTATAAATTCTTGGTTATAGTTTTGTTAGTTGGTTATAAAAGTTTGTATGTCAAGTATTTACTAAGTCTTTTCGGATAAATTTTATTGAATATTTTAAATAACATCTCCGATACTGTGGTCGCCAAGCCAACTTTGATTTCAAAAAATACTAACTATTTCAAAACTATTTTTTGTATTAATTTTAACTATATATTAACTCAATGTTTAGTAGCGTCTCCTTTCTATTTTATTACTTCTTCTAACCTTTTGGGCATAGAGTCAATCAAATGATTGATGATATCTAACGAGATTTACTCCAACGCCCTCTTTACTTCTTCATTTAATAAGTCATATGTGGTACATTCTTCAGGGGAAATGTTTGACTTCAGTGGATTCCAGCAGTGAAAAAGTGGATTTAAGTCTGGACTCATTACTGGAAAGCGATAGAGCTCAATGTTGTTAGCAGTATAAAAGTTTTTCATATACTTACTAAAATGTGTCGGGGCGTTATCTTGTTGCAACTTCAAGTTATGCTATTAAGTGATGGAAGTGTAACTTGTCTGAGAACTTAAGAATTGACAATTGAATTCATGGTCGTACCGCACGGCATAAACCATAATGGACCCTTATATCTATAGCTAATCGTACTATAGATCATGCACGAAAACAGTCCATATTTTACACTTCGAGAAAATACTTCGGATTCCACTCGTCTTTAGGTGTTCTGAGCACTCTACTCGCTCGATTTGCATAGCATTTTGAGCGATACTCATCGGTATACTAAAAAGTTCTCCAATATTCAATTGGTTGTTTCAGGTTCATTCGAGCAAAGTTCAAACTTTCCAATTTATGCTTTTCGGTAAGTTTTGGCTTTATCTTAGCAACATAGAAGCTTAAACTGAATTTGGCCAGGAGACGAGATACCGTTGTTAGAGACATGGAAATTCCACGAAGGGCTTAGTATTTTTCAGCTATGATTCGTCGAGTTTCGAATCTATGGCTCTGGCGATATTTAACAACGCGAAAATCTCAGCTTAGTCAAATTTTCTGACACTATTATCGGCATGAGAAGCTTCTAGCTTGCCTGTAACTTCAAAGTGCTTAAAATGGAATAAACAGTTTGGAGACTACATTGAAGGCAACAAGCAATGTATTTCTTGGTTGCAACAGTTTGTGATTCTGTTTCTCACATTCTCATCATTATGCGACGCTCTTGTATTGTGATCCGTCGGCTTCGTGTGTGCTTCGTCATTTGAAGGATGAAGTGAAAAAGAAATGAACCGCAGAATTAATTGAATATGTTATAATTAGCATAAATACAGTGATTTAATTTTCAAGCGCAATTATTACATAAACATTTGTTAAAATCAAAGTTGGCTCGGACACCACAGTATTTACGTTGTTAACAATTAGCTTTACGCCGACATCTATGTTATCGCTCTTCAAGTTATTTATAGTAACATTTTTTATTGTTTAGTTCTCAAGTTAATTCAAATCAAATACCATATTAGTTTGGCCAGTGATTGTGTTAACATAAAACAAACTTTTGTCTGAATAATTATCAAACTCAATTTGGTTATTTTCGGTGTTAAAATTAATTGTTTACAGCCCGCTTATGATTTGATTGCACTTAACCACTCCTTTATTTGGATCGTTCAATATAGTCAAACTCATTTAACTAACAGCAAAAAATAAACATCACATAAATTTGCTTGTTGTTTACAATGATAACACAGAAACTTTGACTCTTTTGTTATCAGTATTGAAACAATTAAAATAAAAGTACTTTCCAGATTATCTTGGTACAACTTCCTCGATTTTGTTATTTCGTTTCTTTTTGTATAACTTATTTTCCTAAATGTCGTAAAAGTAATGATCAAATACATTCTCTCCATAAGATTTTAATGGCACAATTTATAATTACATTATACAATGCCATTAAAAAAATAAAGATCACTTCTTTCCTTTGAAGTAATTAATCAAACCTGAAGCCGCATCAGCTCCCGCTTTTAAGTGCCCACTGAAAGGAAGTGCGCTAATCAATTTTTACGCGGGCTATTTAATGGCACCCCACACTTTGCCAAGTCCTGCCTTAAATTTACCCCAGCCTGTTAAAGGTTTTGGTTTTGGTATTGCTCCTAATGTAGGATTGGCAACAGGTTTTCGAAGTACGCCGAGGCCGCCATAACCGTTGACCATTTTCGGTATATCGCCTAAAGTTTACACAACTTATCTGCCGAAAGGTTTGTAATCAGCTGGTACAAGTTCATCCACAGCTTAATTAGCTAAATCATTTGCCTTATTTACTAGCTCGCTCATTTATTATATTGCCTTAAAAAATAATCACTTGATAAATAGTCTCAACAAAATATTTGGTTATTAATCTTTTTTGACTGTCTCCTATTTAATCATTGTGTCTTGTGTATATTCAATTGCAGATGTTGTTAGGTCAAAATTTAGCAAACAACTTGGCGGAAGAGTTAGCCAAACAAATATAGAGTTGTTTAAATTTTCAATATTTCTTTCGTAAGCATGTAGTATATCAAATTTGTAGTTATTAATTTTCAAATCGTACACATAACTTATCACATAAGTATTTGAGGTAGCAGGTTGCGGTCCAATATTTCCATAAGCTTAACAAAGAGCTACTTAATCAAATTTTTAATTGATTTTGAATGATCTAAACTTATCAGTCAAGAACACGAATATTTATTGCTTTTGATGAATAGCTGTCACTCCGCTATATGACCCGTCTTGAAAGAAGTGTTCTTGTTTATAAAACCTCATCTAAAGTATATACTAAAGACTAATCGGAGTATCGTTCTAATCAGTTATGTAAAAGTCTAGTGGCATGCTTTCTAGTAATTTAATATGCAAATCCATGTTCTTGCTTTAGTAACTCATTTAGTTTGGACAAAGCACTTGCAAAACACTTGAATTAAATTGTACTCTATGTTAGTTCGTATCAGGATCAAATACATAACTGTTCAACCCACATTAAAGTTTATCACATTTTATTTGCAAATATTAAATACTCAACGAGCTATAACCAAGCTTTTCGTTATTTAATATCATATTTTATTTTGGAGAAAGATATTGACCCAAATTCCCAGTGTACTTGAAATAACCTTTGTTATAATTGTTATTTAAATACGTTATTTTAAAAACAAGATTTTAATCATCAAAATCAATTTTAATAACATTTTCGAATATTTTATTTGTATATTCAACGAAATCATAGCCAGTACTAAATTTCTAAGAAACATATTCAGCAACAATTTTTGCAGCCGATTCTTTCGCGTTATTATCTAAAGACAAAGCTCCATCTAAAATTACATCTTATATTGTCGGCTTGCCAATAAAGTTTTCAACGTTCCCTTCGTACTTTAAATGCGATTATTTATAAGTGTCTTTGAACTTTATTCGAAATGCTTTTTTGTTTATCGCATCAATTTCAATTGTTAAATACATTTCGAAAAATGAACCAAAGTCTTCCATAAACTCAAACATAGAATTGTATTGTTAATGTACATAAGTTTTTGTTTTTGTAGTTGAATTTACTGGATTTGTTATGATAACTTTGCCGTCAACAACGAAAATGTCTTCAACTGCCCGAACGCTTAACAAGCTTGTGTAATCGCCTTACTAAAAATGAGGGGGTGCTTTTATTTGAAGCCTGCCATTTAAATCTGATAGCGTAGTCGAATCAAATATATTTTGAACGTTCATATTAAATTAAACGCAAAAAAATAAATCACATATTGTATCTGTTCAAGATTGGATTATCAAATACAACTTTTGGGCGTTATTAAACCACTGGTTAAGCCACTGGTTAAACTATTGGTTAAACTTATTGATCAGCTTATTAAAGTCTTTCTAACTCTTTCTTTTGATAATACTTTTCGATTTCTTATTCAATATTTTATTGTCTAGTATTTTCAACAACAACTGGTTGATCTTTTTGGTAAATAACTACAGCAAGCTTCCAAGACTTGGTCTTTTCGTTCCAGATGTAGTCTTTGTCTTTCTTATTGCAATACGGTTTGTTGTTTTTATCTGATAAGTCAATGTGTGAGCACCATTTGTTACTTGAATTTAGTTTCCAAACTTTTCCAGGAATATCTTCTGGTTTGATTGGTTTACCGTCTTCAGTATATTGAACTGTAGTTTATTTTTTGATAGCAACAAGTTTCCAGCCAGTGCTCTCGTACCATTTATATTCTTTCAAAGGGTCTTTGCTGATTGGTTAAACATCTTTATTAATTCTCCATCCGATTTACTACGTCATTAATTATACTATATGTTAAAAAAACTCATTGCGGTTATTATTTTTATTAGTTTTGATACTAATAATGAAGTTAACTCAAAATTTGTTATTTTTCTTACTAAGTAAACATGCCGTACTCTACTCTTTATTATTCATCAAGTTAACTTAATAAAGTATTTTCGTAGTCCAGTCTAAGCTTTTCTTCTTGTTATAATTTTTGAGCCCTTTCTTCAAGTTTTGTTTTAAACTATCTATCACTTGCTTTTGTAAACGGGTTTCCTATATTTTCGTGATACTTTCTAGAAATTTCTTCTAACTTTTCTTTGTAACCAATATCACTAAGCTCATTCTAAGCTTGTTTTATATTGCCTTTTAGTAAATCTTTACGTTTATGGTAATCTTGATTCATTTCATATGCTTGTAAAACTTCTTTGAAAGCTGCTTCTTCATTGTACTCATCAGCAAGTGCTTACGTTTCGGTTGTGTATCTCTTCAACTTTTGATTATATTCTTCCTAAAATTGTTTGTAAAACGCGTCATATTGTTTTTGATCAATTAAATTTGTAGCGAGAGATTCTTTTAGTGCATCACGTTTTATAATCAATTCTTACAAAGCTGTTTCCGCAAGAGGCTACAAATTTGTGCTTTTGATATTATTATTTATGTGTTTCTTTTAATCATTTATTTCCTAAAGTTCATCTTAATCTATTGTATAGTTCGAATAGGCTTCGTTTCCCAATATTGCCATAATACGTTTCTGAACACCCTTTTCCATTTCACGTAATTGTTTGTATTAAAACTACGGGCTCTGTTGTTGTTGTCTATAAAATTCGGATAATTATTTAGCAGCTTACATTTGCTCGTGCTAGGGAATATTAAAATTAGTTGCTGATTGATATAAAGATTGCTCCTAAGTGTACATGTCGTTTAATTGTTTTATATATTAATCTTAAATTTAAAGATATTTTTTTAAAGCTTTTTCGTTTTTAGGTGTTAATTCTTTCTGATTATTATTTAGTTAATCAAGTTCTTACTAAATTAACTAGAGATTATTCTAAGACTCTACAGAATACTGATTGGAAATGTCCTAGTTTTAAGCAAACTATTATTTGTTATCTTCATAATTTAGTTAAAATTCTTAGATAGCTCTTTGTTAAGCAGCAAACATTTCGTCTTGAAATTACCTTTCTTTACGTCTTTGCTCGCCTTCAGTTACAGTCTTTGTATCAATTTCTAGCTAAGCCCTTTTCCTAGATTTTGATATAGACAATTCGACCTCATAAAATGTATTTTCATCCATTGGAATAACATGAAAATCTTCGTTGTGAAAACATATTTAAATGCCTTTGTAAAGCTAATCTTTAGATATTGAGCTCAAGAAATCAGAAGTGATTTTAACTCTTGCTAGAGGTGTGATATCGAGTGTGTGTTTGAGTATAATGTATTGTTTATATTTAGCCAACACAGTTTATTTTGTAATGTATTTACAAGTGATGTGAACAGTTTTAATTAAATTTAGATACATTGTGTAATCAAAAGTTATGCATCTGTCCGAGTTTGTTATGTACATAGTTTTGTTAAACAATGTTGTAATCAACCCATTTGAGTCCAATTCGTTTCCCTCATTTGGTAGGTTGTTGCTTTTGAAAACTTTTGCGCCTAACAGCTTAGCTAGCCAATAACTTTCTTCAGGGAATTTTATGGTGGTCTATTCACCACTTATTGCGAACCTTGCTTTAAGGTGTTTTTAAAGCCACTCAGTTTAAGCGATTACCATATACTCTTTGTCAATTTTTGTTTATATTTATTCCTAAATTAAATTTGCAATTTCAACTAAATACATCAACTCAGTTTGCCTTGTACCAAACTCTTTCGGAAGCTCAACGACATAATCACCTGTGTCTTTGATTACCATTTGCCCAGATTCATTGAGACCTTTATACAGGGTTCTCAAAATAATTTTCGAGCCGTCTAACAAAGTACCTGGTACTACAAAGCTTACAGTAGGTTGTATATCAAATTCTTCGTTATCAATTTACGAGAGCTCTCGGTAGTATTGGTAATCAGTGTACAAAAAGTCTTCGTTTTAATAACCTTCGTAATAAATTATCATATTAATATAAACACAAAAAATAAAAGTTGTTCACTAAAAGTCTCTAATATTTATTTAGCCATTGCTAACATCGTATATCAACAAGTTGTCATAAAATGTATAAACACTGATTCTAATGTTGCTTGCACCTTTGTTTTATTCCCTAAGTTTTGCGTCAGTTGTTAAATCTTCAATGCAAGTGTTTGTGTTTGCTCTAAAGCCGTTTCTATATTCAACCAAATTGTACTGGTATTACAAGGAATTTCGCATGCTATCGAACCCATCTCCAACTACATCGCTCGTGCATTCATCCATTGAATATTGTTCCAAAGAGCTGAACACAAAACCATATTTAGAAAGCCATTCGAACAAATTACTAAATGCGGGTGAAAGACCTCTATCAAAAAGCTAGGTCATGTTTGTGCTTCTAATTATTTCGTTACGCAATGACTAAATATCTTAGTGTTCATTTGAAAATAGTCGATAGTCAAGGCTACCTCTAACAATGTTAAAATTCCCAAAGAAAACAAAATCTTAAGTTTTAAGCGGAGGAGTTGTGATTGTTTTGCTGCTTTATTCTGCTAGTAATTAACTATTTCTAAAAGCAACCTGATTTGTAGCGGACATTCCTGTAAACCTTTGGTGTAAATAAGTCGAATCGTCTTGGTTACTGTCTTTCAATTCCATACAAAGAGCAGCTCTTGCTATGCTCGCGTGTCTTGAGCTCGTTTCAGATACAAGCACTTGTCCTGTGAACATAGCTGTAAGTGGCCTTGATTCGACACCTAATCCATTAATTGAGATAATATTTTCTTTCTTAGCCATATCAGACTAGACTGTTGCGGAATACTTTGTAAGAATTTACAAATCAATTGCACCAATACCTGTGTACACTGGATCAAACACCTTAGAGCTTCCGAAACACTTTGCCATTTGGTATAGTTGAGTTCTGATTGTAATATACAAACTTTGTTTCTTTATAGTGTTCGTGTAAAAGTTATTTGAATAATTAAATACTTAGTTTAACATGTTAAGTGGTACGAAGAAGTCTTTTCTAAAAGTCCACATAAACGAATCATCACTAAGCTTTTGTATCTAGGCATTGATAGCCGTTCCAGATGCCCAATTTGCAGGAGTGCCTATGTCAATGTATTTCTTTGTTACTTCGTCATAAGGAAGTACATATTCATCAAACAAAATAGTATCACCTTCGAACCAAGTTTAGCTCATAGTTTCCTGATAATCTTTCGGAAGTAACATTTGCTAGAACATACTCTTTCTAAACAGCTCAGTAGTTTTTAATTCGCCGTTGTAATTAACTATGCTTTCAAATATTGGGAAAGTTGCGTTCATAGCTGTTGTGCAAACTGCTACCGGTGCGGCTAATGCGACAGATAGATTTCCATAATTTGCAATAGTTGCTTTCTAAAAGTATACGAAACCGTTTTTCCAATAGTATCTTCCGATAGTGTCTCCAGTCATTTTTATACCAAATTGCATTGTGTATTTTAATCCGCTGTTTGTTGTTGATAAAACTGAATTCTAAAGAGTTTGAATCTCCCATTAGATTTCGTTATTGGTACCGTCTGTTATCAAACCTTTTCCGGCGGTGAAGTCTACGGTGTTGCTCCCAGATTTGTTTACATGAGTTTGTTTGATTGAAATCCCGTCATTCGAGGACGATACATAAACATCATTGGATAAATTTTCAACGGCGGTAACTTTAGCTGGTATCACATTTAGTTTGTCTGTCATAATTTATATTAAACTTAAAAAATAGTTTTGAAAATTCATTTCATTAAAAATACTGGGACATACCCTTCTGGCAGAGCCATACCAAATAAATAATTGTCTTCAATTGGTGTGATGTCTGATTTGTCATAAGTTTTAAGTTGACTTGGTTTAATTTTGTATGTAGTTTTTGTATCTTCTTTTAAAAAGGTGTTCACAGTACTTGCTTTAATCAAATAGTTTACATTATTTTGTTAAAGAGCGTCGTAAACGCTTGCTACATTTCCTTTTTAATCAACTGCCGCCTTGATGCTATCAAACGTATAAAAATTTGTATTTTCAAGCTCATAACTAAAATATTTTGCGCTAGCCTTTTTAGCAAATTTGAGCTAATAACATTTGCGATGGTACGCTGGGATACCCCACGGATAGCCCCGTTGTAGTTTAAATGTTTAAACATATTAATTAAAATCAAAAGGCTCAGGGATGACTTCAAAGAAACTGCCTATTTTGTTAATTATTCTATACGAATTTTGGCTCCATTTGCGCTCACGTTTTTTGTCGAATTTTTGATTCTCTTTTAACAACAACACATTAACTAAATCACCAATGTCAAAATCGTATATTTTATTTAATTCGTCATTCTAAGCTTGTTTAACAGCGTTTATGTCATCAACCTCTTCACGAGTGATTTTAACAGGAGCTTTTTAATAAATATTTATAACCTTTTCAAAATTATGAAACTTAACAAGGTTGTTCAAAATATTTTCAAGTTGCTTTTGTGTTATGTATACCTAGCCCTTTTCAAATTGGTCTTCAGTAAAGTCATCCAGCTCTTGAATAGCCCTTTAGATTCTGCCGCGAACATATTTACAAATGCTGTTGATGGGAGCAAGTTAAAAATCATCGAAAAGTACTACCTTGTGCACTATGTCGCGTTCAACTAAATATTCATCAAAAGCCCCTTTGTATTCTCCTCCAAAATCTGATGTGACAGTTAATATATCTGGTTCTAGGTCAAGCTCGTCTAAATATTTTTGTACAACCTTTATGTGCTCAAGGGTTTAGGCAGGGGTTTTATTTGGTAACAATTTCAAATGAAGTATATGACATGCTGGGTTGTAAAAGATGCTTACAAACTGACTTCGTATTTTTTCTTTCATAAATTTACTATCACGCAATTCCAAAAGGTCAGTTTGCCAGCTGTCGTATTAGTTTACAAAAACTAATTTACTAATTGACATTTTAATTAAGCACAAAAAATAAATACTAATCAAAATGCGCTACAAGATTTAAATAGCCCACAGCCATTCGAGATTGAAAACATTTCCTCAAACACATCTAAAAGCTGCTTTTTATTGCCTTTGAATATTTATTCTATTAACTACAACGCCAAAACTTTTTCGTTAGTTGTCAAAGGAGTTTGTTTAAAGAATTGTTGGACTTTTTCGAACACGATTTATTGCCTGTAGGCTCCCAGTTTGGTCCCTTGGATTGTATATTCGGCTACGGCCATAAGCTACAAAATTAACAAATCAATAATTTAATAAGGGTCCTAATTCAATGCGATAATGTTTGCGATAACTTATTCACACTTGTCATTGAAATCGTTTAGCTATTTTTAAGTCGCAACAGTTTGTTTTAAAGTTTCTTGTTTGATGTTGTCTATAAAGCCGATTGCTTAAGTCGCCACATCAGTTTTTATGACAGGAGGTTTTTAGACGACATTTTGAACGACATTCGACACGGTTGATACAATTGAAGGTAAGCTCGCGATAGTTGAATACATATTTCATGTAAGCTAAAAAATATACTTTTCATTTTAACCGCTTGTCAAACTTGAACCAGATCGAAGTAATTGGTTGTGATTGCACGTACAAAAAGTTGAACCTGAAACTTTCCTTTTTGCTCATATCGGTTTCGTTAAAGCCTGTAATATCTTAGTAAATGTCTATAAAATTATTGACATTAAAATCAATCGAATCAAGTGCTTAAATTGTTCCGTAAATGTCTTTGAGCTTTTCAATCGGAATGCCCCTGAATAATAAACAAGAGTTCATTATCGCTTTAAAGCCTATTTACAAAGCGCCTGGGCTATGAATTGAAACGCCTGTGAAAAACAAACTTAAATGTCTACGTTGTGAAAGGGCTCTGTAAAACTCGTTGCCTACGTCTCTAAACAATTTTGAACCAGTTTGATCATCAACAATCAAAATAACTTTTGGTCGCCTTACCATAAACCCGTCAAACTCAGTTATTACCGATGGTGAATTACTTTAGGCAATTCCGATCGTAAACCTAGAGCTGTAGCTTGAAATTTTATTCGATGTTATGTCTGAAAGTACTTATAAAATCTGTTGATCAGTTTCTTTAAAAATCAACTCGGGATATTCTTTTTTGAATTGCTCGAGCTCAATTAATGCTTGCAAGATAATTTTGTATGACGGGTGTTGTTAAAGGATTTGCTTGATGTTTAATAAATGCTTATTCGAATATTTTTCTTAATAAATATCTTTTGAAACACTTCTTAAAAATTTTTATACATTGAGTATTTTATAAAATTTGTCGCTCATCACACGAATGGAATCTATGATATCGAGTATGTTTTAATCGTTCGCCTCAATTAATATCTAGTTGTTTTTAGTTTTGAGAGTGTTGTCAGAATGTGTGGAAGGGGACATAAATATATTGTGTGTAACTGGACCATTGCATAAAGTTGGATTGTCTAAGTCATAGCTTGTGGTTTTGCTCCATTTCACAACAGCCTCTGCCGCGTTTTGCAGCTGGGTCGTCTTCCCGCACCCGGGAGCTCCGAAAAAGCCCGTGAAAGAGAATGAAGCTAAAGGAAGCTTGCAATTTTTCAAAGTCTCGATTCCATCTGAAGTTAAATTGTTCATTTAAATAAATACAAAAAAGAATTTGTTGAAATCATTGGTTGTAATTGTTGCGCTAGAGTTTAGATAAACACACGCTGACATCTTTACCCAAAGTGCTTTTCACGTGGTAGAATTAAGTTCCGTTGTTATTCGCTGTCAAAATAACTTTTCGGAATTAATTATTATCAAAACTATAAATTTATTTCGTATTTTAGTCTACGAAATAGTTTTCGAAAACATGTTTGCCATATGATTTTAATTAAACACAACTAACCGGGAGTTCTTAAAAATATTCCGCAAGATGCCCCTTATATATTGTTTTATTCTTTAAATTATCACTTCTTGAAACATAGCGCAAATTTTCCAAGCAATTGTTTTATCTAGTTCTGTCAATGTGATCTATTTCGAATCCAGTTGGACACATTCCCAAAAATGCATTTGCAACTAATTTATGAACATAGAATTAAGCACCTCCTGATTCGTTCTTTAAATAAACCATAAAGTAACCGTTGACAACATACAATTTTACCTATGACTATTAACTCACACAAATAATTCTTCCTATATTTGTTACGACATAGTCTGGAAAATTAATTATGAAACGGCCTTGTTCGACGACGTTTTTAATCTAGTCTTTGTTTGCTTCTATTAAATTATTTTCATCAAAACTCTCTGAATACTCTTCTGAATAAATTTCTAAGTCTTCTAAGCTTTCAAGTTGGCTATTGTCAGAATAAATCGGCGAAACGTTTAATTTTGTTTACATATATACCTTTAGTTAAAAAAGTATGTTTTTCATAAAGTGCTGTGCGAAAGAAGTGTTCGAATTTGATTCAAAATAATTTCTATTTATGTTTATATAGTTTCTAGTTTATCTGACGTCGTTTTCAGTTACGCAGTGTTCTAAAGTGTCAACTAGTCTGTTTTATAAAGCTGTTTGCTAAGATCAGCCGGGTCGTCTAAAGTTGGATCAAAATCGTCTTACATTTACTATCAAGCTAAAAAATAATTTGTTAAATGTTCATTCGAAGTTAAAACCTTCAAAGTCTACGACACTGACTTGTCTCTGATGGAACTTTGGAACATGCTCTTTAACAAGAGACTTTAGCTTAAGAGTTTCAACTAACTCATCCTTAACAAGCATTGGACATGATATATTGTAGTATTCGATCATTTCGCCATTCTCAGTAATGGTTGATTGCAACTTGTTTTCAATAACAAAATACTAGAATTGACCTTTCTCTTTCTTTGGAGCAATCTTGTTCGCAAATGTTTATCCATCACATTTGATTTAGTGCACTGGTTTGTTCTCTTTAAAATATATAATTCTTAATACAGAAATGTTGTATCCAAACTAGGTTTTGAATGCAACGTTGGCATCTACATACACAATCACGTTATCGAATTCCTTGTCACACATAGACATCACTTTAACTCTATTCAAGAATTTTTCATCTTGAACTTTCTATTGAACTTTTGGTTGAGCTTTTATTAAATTGTTTATTGAGAACTTTTGAGAATAGCTTGACATGACCTTTTATTATCTTATTATTAAAAAAATATATTATATCGAATCATTTCTTGCCATTTTATAAGAAATTTTCTAGAAGTTGTTTAATGTACTGTTTTTCATAAGGTTTTTCAAATTTGTTTAGTGGAAACTTTATTTCTCTAAAGAAGTTGTCCATTGTTTTAACTTCTAAGCCCTTAAACTAGAACACAGGTTTGTTAGCACACAAATCAAAGGTTGTTGTGTTATGATGATTGAAAAGGTTTTCATAAAGCTTTATGTAATCACCTTCGTACTTTTCATTGCATTCTTTATCGATAGCTCCGATTGAAGCGCCTTTCATTCGAATGTGATAATCAATTGTGATAGATTTATCAGAATCGCGTTAGACTACTAACCTAGCGCAATAAACTTTCTTGGCAACATATACAGCTTGGTCTGCGTAAAGCACTTTGCCTAAATCGCTATCGTAATCTGTATGGAATTATCCCATGTTTTCTCCGATTAGCTCGCGGTTATATTTTTCAAAATATTTTTGTTTAAGTATTTCAATAGAGTCTATTTCAATTTACATCGAATCTGTGTCTTAATAAAATATAGGAAGCTTGTTATCATCAGCCAAACACATAACTTCGTTCATAATGCGTTTTGATGTGCTTAAGATCAAGCTGCCAATATATGTGAACGCATAGCTATCGCAAACTTCTTGGCGAATTGTTACGATGTATTTATTGCCAACTTATTCTGTGCTAACTATATTTGAACCTTGTTTTAAAACTAATTTAGCAAAACCTTACTAATCAACTAACTCGACTTTTGTGTCGTGTATGCATTCGATTGTCTTTCCATATGCTGAGTTTAAAATAAGTTTGTATATGACTTGAATTGGGTTTTTAATCGATTTGTAGTGTTTACGTTTATTAAACATTTAGGTTACTACTTCCTATATTTTGTAGTTACGAGTTTCAAAATAAATACCAGAAATTATTTCGTAACTAACTCCTTAAAACTCTACAAGGTCTTAGAGTGAGATGGAGTCGTAATAGTAACACTTGTTTTCATCAAAGTTGTTATTGAACTATCTTACGCCATTTTCGTCTATTTCACTTACTAATGGGAAATTTCTTGGAATAAAGCCAGATGTTCTTTTAAGCTTAACTTGTAAATACAGTGTGTTTTAGTCTTTACTATTTTTATCTAAAGTTGTTTATTTTAAGTTGTTGACGTTGTTGTAATATTCGATCATACTTTGATTAAGACATTTTGGAACTCCTGTTGGATAATAACATCTGGCCATTGCGGAAGGATATAGCGAAACCGCATCAAAGTCTTGTATTTTTTGGTTATAGAGTTTTACTCGCTGATTCTAACACACCATTGTCCTGCCTCCAATAATAAATTGTTGAAGATATTATCTCAAAACCCCGCTTACCTCATAACATTCCTCAAAGCATCCAAGCTATTTTTAGATATCGATTGCCAACGATGAGATTGTTAAATAATTAAATAAATCAATATCAAGCCCTTGTTCTTTGTATTCGTTCTTTAAGTTTTCTCTAAATTGATATACAGCCTTAGCCAAAATTATTACGTCTTGTTTACAGTAAAATTCGCAGTATTTAAACATATCAAAGTGCTCTTCATCAAGCATAGCGTCGGCTTTTTGTAAAGATGTTCTAAATTAGCTTTCGGAAGCTTTTATGTATTTACAGGCTTCTTTGATGTCTCCAACGTTGCCTAGGTAAAGCTCTTCTGTATAGTAATCATATGGAAAGATTTCTTTGACAAGCTTTTCTTGTTCAGCTTTTGTAAAGAACATTTTAGGCATCTTGGCCACAGATGTTGAAGCATCGAATAGTCGCATACTGTCCCTAAAAGTTAGGACACAACTTTTGAGATAAATTTTAAATTGAATTTATTTGGTTCCCTATTGAATTAAATCTTGCACTTTGTACTTAGAAGACAATATAAACTTCGAGTCATATGGCAAATTAAAGTACTGTATCATGATTTAAGGCTTTGATTTGGTTTCTAAATCAAGGTTTCCATAATATCTTTCTAATTCGTCGACTAATTAATTTATCGAACGAGCCGTTGTAACCGTTTCGCCATAATCTTCGGTATAGCATAACATAAAAGGTTTATGCGGAATACTTTTCAATTCACCGTTAACTAACTCTTTGGTATGGGTTTCATAATCCGCAAATATTATCTTGTCGAATTTATGTTGAGATTTTGGTTTGCATTCAAACAACTTTGCGTATTAAGCTGGCTATTAAGGAGCTGAGATTTATTATTTTGATACTTGTTTATAGTTGTAAATATTTAAGTCCTCAATACTTTCTAATAAATTATTGGAATGCATTTTCTAAATTATTTGGCCAATGTAAGTTGAAACTCCGGCGTCGCGTGAAACAAAGTATCCATTTTTTATTCCCTTGCAATTTGGGTTTAATAGAAACTTTTAGTTGCTTTAGTACGT
The DNA here is from genome assembly GCA_963988835.1 of Hexamita inflata. Classification (NCBI taxonomy): domain Eukaryota; phylum Fornicata; order Diplomonadida; family Hexamitidae; genus Hexamita; species Hexamita inflata. Next base: position 39,473 of record CAXDID010001119.1, read on the forward strand.
GTTGTAGTTGTCAATCCACCAGGAGCTTATTTCAACGCAATCGTTAATAAAATAATGGCCTTCAAATAAAGCAATGCGAACTTTTGGAAGGGGTGTCGGGTTAACATCTTTAGGACGATTGATATGAATTGTGTTTGAATCAGAGTTTAATTTGTAATCGTTGATTATAATGTAGCCAAGACCTATGATCTTTTTCAAGTTCAATACAGCTAAATATGAGACGTCTTTGCAAACTTGAATCTCTATGTTGTTTAATTCTTCGCTTGTGTATTGTCCACTTATTTTCAAACAGTGTATAAAACATTATGTTTAACTTATTTCAAGATGTTATTCAATAGTTGCTCCGATTTGATATCTGCTCAAGTCTAGCTGAGGAATTTTGTTAAGATAGTTTAAATAAGCGCCTTGTCTACGATTGTTTACTAAGCCGTCTGCTGCTTCTTTTTGTAGTTGTTCTTTAGATTTAATTTCAACATAAAGTGCCTAACAGATTGAATAGCCTGTTTATTAATCACTGCCTACTTCATCATCTTAAATAATGTCTTATGAATGCATTTTTAAAAAGTCATATGCATTCTTTATTAAATGGTAATCAATTAAGTATGTGTGACTAACAAAGTCTACTATACCATTTGAATCGGTTTTTTACCTCCTTGATAATGTTTTAAAATGTTAGCACAATAGACCTAAAAGAAAGCCATAAGCTCGACAGTGTTGTAAATCTAGTTTGAGTTAATTATCTCGGCAATAGTTTCAAGTGAAAGTGTGTTAAATATTTTGATTAACTCAGGTTTTTAAGCAATTAAATCTTGTTGCATTATTTCATGTTCGTTTAGTTCGACTATGTGTTTAGTCTTTTCCTAAGAGGCTCTTTGTTAACGTGAGGTCAATCTTCCACCAAACTTTTTGGCAATCGTTCTTCCAGATTTATTTTAAGGCTTGTGTTAAGCTGGCTTGTCTTTTGAGGGAGCTTTGACTGATTTGCGTTTGTTAGAATGTTGTTTAATTGTCGCAGCTATTTTTGCAATCGGCGAATTAGTTTTTGCTATTGATTAAGACTATTGAGGAATATCTTCAAAATCTCCTATCAACATTTCGAGTCTGTCTATTTCGTTTGAGATTTCGGCAAGTCTTTTACGTTATGATTTTGGGGTGGCGTCATATTCAGCTTGTAATTTGACGAGTTGTCTTCTAAGCTCTTCGATATTTGGCATATTGTAATGAAAGAAAAAAATCTATTCAGTCAAGTTGGTTGCTAATATATTTAATGAACTAGTCAATATCAAAATGAATATCAGCTTCCCCTGAATTTACATATTCGTAAAGTGTTTGCTCGGGATTATTCAACCAATTGGTGACATAGCGTTTGTAATAGCTATTTTTAGAATTGAATACAGCTAGATTTATACAATTAAGGTGGAACATATCACAACGCTCACTGTATTCTGAATTTAACATTCTGTGTATCATTTGATGTTTTACGTGAGGAGTTAGTTATTTAATTTCGGGACGCATTTGTTTAAAGTATTAGACCTCGTCTTCGGTTACGGTTATTAGAACAAGGTTGTCAGATTCATTATGAAATTCGTTTGAGTCAATGTGATGTACAATGGCGCTTGGAATATCTGATTTCAAAACTATTTGGTGAATATTTTAGCCTTGAGATTTTAAATGTAAATCTTAAAACTCTGGCGTTATAATTAAAGTATCGGCTTTGATATCATTTTCGTTTACGTATACAATCGGAATATAAAACGTGTACAGCAAGCAACCTGCTATTTGATATTGATCAGGATACATAATTAACATTTGAAGTGATTTATAAATTGCGATTGGAATTGTTTAGCTGGCGGCTCTGTATAAATTGATGTTAATTTTGCCTGCGTTGTTGAGAATGAACTTACAATTATTTAATACTTTTACATACTCTTTGATAATGTCGTTTGCAAAGTTGTCGTCACGAATTATTTAAATAGAGTCCATATTTGGAATTATTTATTAAAGTTTATTATAAGGAGTCTCTTCAACAAAGTTCATCATGTCATTGTACTGTTCGATTGTAAATCGTTGATTAACAATATTTGTTAAATTATTCATAAACGTATTTGTGTCAATTAGTTTTAAAGATTGATGTTAATCAGTTAGTTTAATAAATTTGGATAGCTCGTTGTAGTGATATGTGTCTCTGTTGTAGTTCAAACATAATATATGCTACAGCTGTTGCTTTGAGATTGTGATGCGCTAGTTTGTTTTGTATTCTTCATTAAGTTTTTCAAGCAGCTCACTTTGAGATTTGACTTGCTAAAAATGTTTGAAGTCTTCGTAAGTAAAACGTTATGAAAAAGGTGTTTTGTCTAGGATTGGCTGAAATTGTTTTAGCATGTCGGTTACGTCGACAGCTTATTTCAAAGTTGATTGACTTAAAATGTTAATACAAATATTTAATTGTTCACTACTAATCTCTGGTAGCTCAAATGTTTCATTGCTTTGTAAATATACTCGAATGTGGCTGAATATATTTATTTAAATAAGTTTGAAAGATTTGTTTAAAGACGGGTCAGTTCGTTATACAAAAGTTAAAAGTAAATTTTGAAGCTAATCAAAAAGCTTGACGCTCATATGGAATTAAGTTGGCAGGAAATCTATTGACATGTTTAATAGGAGGCTAAAAAAATAATATATTAATTCGTTCATTGTCTAACTTCAACAGGTTGTTCCGCGAGTTCTTTGAAATGGAAATTACGTCTATGCCATTCGTTATATATTTTTTGATCCTCTTCTTCACAATCAAAATCCAATGTGTACTCGTGATTCATTATGTCTATTAAACGTATGTTTTAATCAATGTTTTCGGCTTATGTTCTTAAATTCTGTAAAGTAGCTGATAATTCATCGAGTTTTTAATTTATTTCATTAAGTTTTTATTTTAATTCATCAGGTTCTGTTAACGGATATTCCTATTTACTAAAGTAATATTTTAATTCATCAGTCTTGTCTAATGGGTTGTCTATTCTATAAGCAACGATCTCACATTCACCTAATATGTTAAGTATTTAAAACTAGGTCTCGATATGTTTATCAACGAGTGTTTGAATTTCACTTTCAGTCATTTATGCCATTTCTATTTTATACTGTAACTAAAAAAGTCTATTTCTAGCAAAAAAAATAATTTGTTCATTGATTTTGACTAGACGATGTCATTCGTGCATAACATATTCTTTTTGGAGCGTTATTACATTGATCTATTTTCTTTTATAATTGTTCTTTTCGTTCTTGTTCTTGTAAAAGATATTCTTGTTATCGTAAACGAGATTCTTCAGAGTAAATCTAATCTTTAATTCTAGAAGCTTTTTATATTGCTTCGTTATATCTTTGTCTTTAACATGCACTACATTTACATTCATCTTTATGAAGTTCTGGCTATTCTTTAAAGGAATTTGCTAATTCCATATATTTATCATATTCTTCTTGAAGTTTTTGAAGTTTAGTTGTCATTTAATATATAATTAAAAAAGTAAAGTTGATTCTTGAATAACATGGAAAAAAAGTCTATTTGTTCACTCAGGAATCATAAGAGGACGATTGTGCGCATACTTTCCGAACTGTGATTTGATTATTTCTGCGAACTGATTGTATTCTTCTACTTTTTCTAAATAGTTTTCACAGTTGTTGTATTTACCTTTTTGAAGTGGACCAAGACACACCTTAACTTAATCATAGTTTACATCACTGGTTAAATACATTAAAGTAGATGATTTATTTGAATCTTTCTTTAAAGGAATTGCTTTATTATTTTTGTAAAGTTTCAATGTGATCGGGTCTATTTTGTGATTCTTGAAAATGCGGTTGTTATAAGATTTGAACGGAATACACCTTGCTAGAATTTCTGATTCGTTTATTTCTGCCATTTATTACTGTGTGCGAAAAAAGTCTATTTCTAAGCCAACTCGGAACAGCCGATGCCGTAACACCTCCGGGTTAGCGGCGTCTTGCTGAGTTTGTGAAAGAGCTTGCTGAAGAGTTTGCGAAAGTTCTTGTTGAAGATATTGCTGAAGATATTTGAGATGAATATTCGATGGCGGTTTGCTGAAGAGTATTCAGTGGCGGTTGCTGGATGAGATTTGAAAAGTTAATTTGGTTTTTGATCTAGTCCCATGTTGTCTGTATTTACCATATCATCATGAAGCAAACGGAGATTCTTAAAGAGTATGATTCTAAGTTAAAACATCACAGATTTAATCCACTATTTAAAAACATTTTAAAACAAATTAAATAGTTACAAAATCTAAAGCTCACTGGAAGTACGTTGAGAACATGAAGGACTCGCACTCGTACGGGTCGAAGGCCGGTGTCGCGAGTACGCTCACGAACGGCAGGCCGACAAATAATGGAACCCGCAGTGTCTCCAGCAGCTGCGGAACCACCACCTCTGTAGAGTCCTGGGACGCGGACTCATCTAGCTGCTGGACGCCGCCCTGCTTGTGGAGCTCGTTGTAGTAGTGGGTGCGGATCTGGCCGTAGGACCTGGATTTGAAGTGCTGGGCGATCTTCCTGAAGTCCTTCTGGTACAGGCCCAGGAGCTTCTCGAAGAGCTCGTTTTCCTCCTGGGTCCACCTGGCGAAACTGGCTTTGGCTTTGCTCATTCTTCTGGAGTGGAGGAGTTCACGAGGCGGGTTGGAAAATGAATATTACGAGTGTTTAAACTCGCGTGTGTAAATATGTTTAACGGATTAAATCTGGTTTTGGTTTATTAATTCCAGCTATCAGCTTAGTCCATAGCGAAAAAGTGTATCGGGATTAAATTGTTTAAATCCGTGTTTAAAATCGATATTTAACTAATTCCAAATCTAATCACTCGAATAGGCTGAAGAGCGCGAAGTAGGTCTCTTCGGGCGACTCGACCTCGAGCTGCCTGGAAGACGGGCTCGGCGACAGAAGCGACTCGCTGGAGGGCCTGCGGGTCAGCGACGGCGAGCTGGAGTTGCTCACGTCCTTGTACTGCTCGTTGTAGTAGTGGCTGCGGATCTGGTTGTAGTTCCGGCCGGGGAACTGGGCGGCGATGCGCCTGAAGTCCTTCTCGTACTGCTCCACCAGTTTCTCGAACAGCAGCTGTTCTTCGTCTGTCCACTTGCTCACCTTTCTCGACGCCATGGTTTCTGAGGTGGTGTTTAAACTCCGAAGGCTGCGGTATTGAGATTCAGTGGCGCTCGAGTATCTCGTGTTTAATAATTCCAATTTGTTTACTTCGTAAACTTGGTTAAATTGTGTTTAGTTCAAACTTGGAAATATACTAAATAGAAGAATTGGAAGATTGTGGAATAAGATCGTATTTGTTTAATTCTACTCCGCGAGATTCACGGTGTTATAAATAGCTGGAAATATATTTAGGTGCAACAGAAGCATTAATGTTACTCATTCATAAATGTGTTAAATAGTTTTTAATACAATTTAAATTTCTGGTGTTTAAATTCACTTACAAAATATATAGTTACCAGTTCAATTTCTTGTATAGAGCATAACTATAGCTATATAAGGGTAGCAAATGCGCCTAGTAGCTGAAATATATACATTAACTTATCTATAAGCCTACCACATCAGCTTCTTCGAGAAAACGTTATATTAGATGCGACTTTTGATTCAAATTGAAGTTGAAAAATATTATAAATACAATTACAGATTCTTAATATTATTAACGATCACTCCAAATGTAAAACTTGCTCATAAAAACGCTCGGCAACAGCGTTTTGAAGATGGAAGCCAGGTTTATATCTCTGAAACAAAGCGATATTTCTCAAGATAGCAGCTCTTAGTATTTCGCATTCCAAAGCTAAAAACATAATGTCGACCGAGTGCGGAAAATGAGAGTTATCGGCATGCAGTCGCTTGCCAGCATGCTGTAGTCTGAAAACATTGATTTGAAGTTTGATATATTTAGGTGCAACAGAAGTAAATTTATTATTACTTACGCCTTATTATCACTTACCTGTCTTACGCCTGACAGAAGTATATTTGATGTAAATTCATAAATGTGTTAAATAGTTTTTGATACAGTTTAAATTTCTGGAGTTTAAATTCACTTACAAAAATATTTAACTACCGGTTCAATTTCTTGTTGAAATCAATACTTCTCATTTAACGGAAGCATAACTGAAAACGCTCAGTTGATTAATTCTTTCTTCATCTCATATCTTCAAATGCTCAAAATATTTATTCCTATAAATATATTACTCAACACCTAAACAGCTGAAATATAACCATTATTATATATTACATTATTATATATCCATTATATAATCATTATAATACGCCTACTAGATCTGTCACTTCTTGAAAATGATACTATTTTAGATTCCACTGTTTAATATAGAGTTTCTAAATCTAAGTTATATTACAATATTATATCAAATTAATATCAAATTAGTTTTTGAGGTATTAATAATCACATACATGTAGCTATAACTAGAGCTTAATAACTATCGATAAATGAATGTAAATGTGTTGAAAAGAAAAATTAACTCTTCACAATATGTCCCTTTTATAAATCATAAATATATAATTCATACCACATCAGCTTCTTCTTGAGTTAACTTATTTGCGCAACGTAAATACGTAAGTTAGGGTTGTCCCCTTCAGAAGAACAAGTCAATAATATTGACTCAATATTATAATTATTTTCTTAGTTATCTATCAAGTTATTGAAAAATACACATAAAAAATTACATTTGTTATTTTAATATACTTGTATATACTCTATATAATAATTTTATAATATAAAATTTATATTATAAATGTCACATAAATCATTTATTTAATGACAAAGAAAATTGATGTTGAAGATTTTGTAATCAGATTACAATCATATCAAATCTTGATTGTGATAATTTAGTTTAAATTTTGTTGTTATCGTGTAGTATATCATAAAATTGTAATATATTACAAACACTTTAGACCACTTCAAACATGAAATGCTTGTACAACTGTAAACATAAATTAATAATTCCAGACGTGTTGAAATAAATATGGTATTCTCCATAATTATAGTAAAACAAAAGCAGTCTATAGTTATTTGAGAATTTACGAAGGTGTTCAACAACGTCATGTAGTGTTATTGATATGGTTGAACAAGAAATTATTGATCTAAAGGATTAAATATTTGATTAAACTACGTTATTGCACGAATTTTAACGTAAAGTTTCATTTTTAGAAAAATCTATGGATGTTCACGAACGAAACTTAAATACATTGAAGTTGAATAACAACTAGATTTCTAGATTCATATGATAGTTTATGTTTAATCGTTATCAATAATGTAATTTTATATTTTTATTGTATTTTTATTATTTTATTTATTTTATATTTTTTAAAGAGTTTAATGTTGGACCTTTAAAAATACATAATATAGGTTATAGATTCAACATCATACAAATTGCAGACAATATGAACTGAGAGAATAACATAATGAACCTGGAAAAGATGCAGTTGGCAAGAGAATAAGGGTAATATGAGAAATAAACTTTATTTTTTAATAGTAATATCTTATAGTAGTATTTTCAAATAGTTTTAACTTAAAATTTTGTTTTAAAACGTTACTTAAAATGTTACGTTTATTAGTTTTGTAAATGTGATAACGTTGAATATAAAATAAAATAGAAATTTAAAATACAATAATAATCAATATAATAGTATTTGGTTATTCCCCCCCCAACCTACACATATTGCAGCAGTTTATATATATCGGCTCACTCTTCTGGTACATCTCAAAAACATCCACTCAATAATCAATTACTTCAATCACAAGAAACATGGGTATTTTCATTTTAAACGCGTTCTTTACTCCTGTACATAAAGGACTCTATATTTTCAGTGTTAATAATTTGAGATGTCATCAAATTATATCAATTCAGAAATGATAGTATTGTTTTATACTTTATCGTGTTATTACTGTGTTATTAATATTTATATAACATTAATGTTAGGTTATTAAATTTTCAGAGATGATAGGTGTGGATAAGATAGTTATAAGATATTACAGCTACTGTGTATTTATTTTTATTAAGAATATATTCATTAAGGTGTAGCATTTATTGTATTCTCTGCAACGGTATGTTATATTTACATTTAAATATTAAGTTGTCATTAAAAGTTAAACTTTTTAATTAGAAATTATTTCTGGTGAAGTTATAGAGCAGCAGTTTAGTCCACGTTTTTGAGTTAAATTCCCTTCTCTACTTATTAACCTATATATGTGCTATATTTTCAATTTCACACTTCAATTATGATGAAAGCGGAATCGTTATAAATCATCAAGCAAAGTTAAAGCAGCATTTTAGAAACGAAATTCTGATAACCACTAACAAAGAAAAAACTCATTTGACGCTGATAATTGCTTAAATATTGTCATTCACGATATTTTAAGTTTATAAAAATCACTGTCCGACCTTTCATAAGTCATTTACTATAATACTCATCATTTCGAGATAAATAGTAATAATTGAGATGAAATATTAACATATATTACGTGTTAAAACTATATAAACTAGTGATAATGACAATTTTATATTTTAATATATTTTTAAATATCAATATGTGTAGGTTGGGGAATAACCTAGTATTTCATAATAAATATAGAGTATTTAATAATATTTAACATATAATACTACACTATAGTTATAATTTATCAATTACTATTAAAGTAATGTTACCACTCCAACTATAATGGAACTATTTGTTACAAATTAGATTGAAGAAACTATATAAACAGAGTTTAAAATCAAATATGAGCAAACAATAACATAGTTGAACAAGTTAAGTATGTATATATAATAAATACCCAATAATAAATTTGTAGTTGCAAATATTGATCTGTAATCGCTAAAATTCTTTGATCATCTAAAAAATATTGATGATAATACAACTTTGATCATTAAAAATTGTTATGATGTGAGGTTTGAAGAAGTGCCTTCTAGAATCCGTAACTTGATCTTCGAAGATACTCGCTTTTCCTCTCTTGAAGGAATACATAATATGAGGTTTCTTAAAAATCTGTAAATAATTAGACTTGTGATAAAAGATTCGTAATAACTTAACCTCCTGGAAAATCTAACAAATTTAACTTTAAACAATAACAGTATTTTGGATACTGAGTTTAATTTGAGCAATCTCAACAAGCTTACTGTTTTAGACTTATCAAACAACTTTACATATGGTTAGAATATTATATTACCAACCAACTTAAGGGTGTTGAATCTGGAGTCTAACAAAATTTCAAATTTAGGTTCTAGTTTAGTTAAAATTTGTCAAATGCGTTCTCTTGTCAAATTAGATTTGTCAAACAACCAAATATAAGATATTTCACCTATTTATAATAACGAAAGCTTAATTGAACTTGATCTTTCAAATAATGATATTCAAAGTATGAGCGAATATGAACACACAAAACATGGTTAAAGAATATTGTAAAACCTGAAGGTTTTGGTGTTAAAAAACAATAATATCTATAATATATCTGATCTTCGATATATGACTAACCTAAAGCATCTTGACATTAGTAAGAATAAATTAGAAGATGTGTAACCATTGTAGCACTTGTCTCAAATCAAATGTTTAGTTTTAGCAAATAATATAGTGTATAATTTATGGCCTCTAAAGCATTTAGTAAATTTAGAGGAACTACATGTAAATTTTAACTAAATAATTGATATAAATGTTGTTCGGTTCTTAATAAATTTGAAACATCTTTATATGTAGTAGAATTTTGTTAAAGATATTTCTGTCCTTAAAAGTATGAAGCTAGATTCATTAATTTTAAGAGAAAATTATATTGATGATGAATAACACTTGGGTTAATTAAGAGAATATGGATTTGACTAACGATAACATTAAGAGTCAGAACGCAGATATAATGCATTATTAAGATACTAATCGAAGAAAATAATCAAAATTTTCGGTACAAACAACACGAACCAAAATATAAACGAAAAAATTAAACAGACAACATTAAAAATTAAATAATTTACACAAAATGTTCAAGAAATTTTTCAAAGAACTGTTGTGAACCAAATTCACTTCACTGGTCAAGTAATTAATCTGTTCAATAGCATTTAAGAATGAAGACATTTATATATAAATATTTAAAAAATTATATCAATTATCCTAATAACATGTTCAAAACATATGAAAAGTTTATTAATCGAGTATTCTCACTTATTTACTAGCATCCTCTTAATAGCAATAGTATTTTTGATCATTATATTTAAATTACCGTCAATAATGTTCAATTAATCTTGTTGTTGAATCGCATATTATATCTCGTTAGTAAGTTTCTGTTTATATTAACTTAACTAATCTTACAAAATTGACGCTATACTACATGTAAATGAATCTATCGATTCATTTTTCGGGGTATTTAGGTTTATAAAATATTCAACACTTGAAAATGATACATTTGAAAGAATTTATGGAATGAAATACTTTTGTGATTAATAGGGTCTCATTGATGTGGTAACACTATATATTTGTAAAAACTTTGCGATAGTAACTCTATAATTAGTAACTCTATAATTGTAGTGTATAATTTTAATAAAATACTATTGAAATTTAGTTTCATCTTCATATAACTGTAAATTTGTGAAAATACACTGGTTGATTATAAATATTAGATTTGAAAAATAGACCTATAAAGTAATTTATAAATAAGCTTTAAATTATTGGATAATGCGTTAAAGATGTAACCAAGAAAAGTTTTCAGCAAAACAGAACACATAAACCTACAATGGTGAATATTATAGTTATTTATTAATCAACATTTCATAAAAATATTCACTTAATGAATGGATGAAAGAAATTCTCTCAAGTAACTTCAAATAACTAGTATTTGTATAGATGTCGGCACTCTTTTTATTAATATTAACTAATTAATTTTGATCAATATCCTGGTTAAAATTTTCTCTTAAAATTTTTCTTCAGAGTTCGAAAACGTCGTTCGTTCTCTCTCCCGCGACCTGAATTATTTCCTGATTCGTCCCGTTTATTTTTTGGGCGGTCACTTGCCCTTCTCCGAATTTGCTCCTTTTCAGGAGTTTTCCAGTTTAAAATTTTGGTTTGGTGGTCATTTTAGGGCGTTCGGGCTCAGTTATGAAGAAATTTGAACCGGGGGCAGACTCTGAGAGTCTTGAGGTGAAGGAGGAGTCAAGGATAACTGTTGGTGGTTTGGGTTTTAGTGTCTGTTTTTGTAATAAAGGGAGAGACGAGCAGGTTGGAGAGAGGGGTTTTTGATTTGAATTTGAAGTTAAAGGTAAGTTTTGGGCGTTATCTAGCTAGAATATGAAATCAGATTTACGAACAGATTTACGCGAAACGGAGAGATTCTGAGACTTGGTGCGCGAATGATCTGCTGGAGGAAGAGAGAAGTACAAACTATTATTCGTTTTGGGAGTGTTTGGCACTCTGGTTGATATCATGGCCGACTTAGAAATCGCAGCCGGCTGGAAAGTATCAGAAAAGGCAGATTAACGCGTAGCAACACGTTTGCGCTTGAACAACTTCGATTCGGGATTTGCAGCTTCCTACTGCAAAGCAAGGAGCTTTTCCTTCGCTTCACGCTCAAACTTCAAATCAATGTTCTCAGACTACAGCATGCTGGCAAGCGACTGCATGCCGATAACTCTGGTCATTTTCCGCACTCGGTCGACATTCTGTTTTTAGCTTTGGAATGCGAAGTACTAAGAGCTGCTGTCTTGAGAAATATCGCTTTGTTTCAGAGATATAAACCTGGCTTCCATCTTCAAAACGCTGTTGCCGAGCGTTTTTATGAGCAAGTTTTACATTTGGAGTGATCGTTAATAATATTAAGAATCTGTAATTGTATTTATAATATTTTTCAACTTCAATTTGAATCAAAAGTCGCATCTAATATAACGTTTTCTCGAAGAAGCTGATGTGGTAGGCTTATAGATAAGTTAATGTATATATTTCAGCTACTAGGCGCATTTGCTACCCTTATATAGCTATAGTTATGCTCTATACAAGAAATTGAACTGGTAACTATATATTTTGTAAGTGAATTTAAACACCAGAAATTTAAATTGTATTAAAAACTATTTAACACATTTATGAATGAGTAACATTAATGCTTCTGTTGCACCTAAATATATTTCCAGCTATTTATAACTCCGTGAATCTCGCGGAATTGAATTAAACAAATACGATCTTATCCCACAATCTTCCAATTCTTCTATTTAGTATATTTCCAAGTTTGAACTAAACACAATTTAACCAAGTTTACGAAGTAAACAAATTGGAATTATTAAACATGAGATACTCGAGCACCCTAGATTCGCGATACCGCGGCCTTCGGAGTTTAAACACCACCTCCAGAAACCATGGCGTCGAGAAAGGTGAGCAAGTGGACAGACGAAGAACAGCTGCTGTTCGAGAAACTGGTGGAGCAGTACGAGAAGGACTTCAGGCGCATCGCCGCCCAGTTCCCCGGCCGGAACTACAACCAGATCCGCAGCCACTACTACAACGAGTAGTACAAGGACGTGAGCAACTCCAGCTCGCCGTCGCTGACCCGCAGGCCCTCCAGCGAGTCGCTTCTGTCGCCGAGCCCGTCTTCCAGGCAGCTCGAGGTCGAGTCGCCCGAAGAGACCTACTTCGCGCTCTTCAGCCTATTCGAGTGATTAGATTTGGAATTAGTTAAATATCGATTTTAAACACGGATTTAAACAATTTAATCCTGATACACTTTTTTGCTATGGACTAAGCTGATAGCTGGAATTAATAAACCAAAACCAGATTTAATCCGTTAAACATATTTACACACGCGAGTTTAAACACTCGTAATATTCATTTTCCAACCCGCCTCGTGAACTCCTCCACTCCAGAAGAATGAGCAAAGCCAAAGCCAGTTTCGCCAGGTGGACCCAGGAGGAAAACGAGCTCTTCGAGAAGCTCCTGGGCCTGTACCAGAAGGACTTCAGGAAGATCGCCCAGCACTTCAAATCCAGGTCCTACGGCCAGATCCGCACCCACTACTACAACGAGCTCCACAAGCAGGGCGGCGTCCAGCAGCTAGATGAGTCCGCGTCCCAGGACTCTACAGAGGTGGTGGTTCCGCAGCTGCTGGAGACACTGCGGGTTCCATTATTTGTCGGCCTGCCGTTCGTGAGCGTACTCGCGACACCGGCCTTCGACCCGTACGAGTGCGAGTCCTTCATGTTCTCAACGTACTTCCAGTGAGCTTTAGATTTTAAAATATTAAATTTGTTTTAAAATGTATTTAAATAGTGGATTAAATCTGTTCCGTTTTAGCTTAAAATCATACTCTTTAAGAATCTCCGTTTACTTCAGTTTGAGCTTGGTCGTCAGTATCTTTCCAGAAAGCTCTGTTTCTATTTGTGTAATTGGATTTGGACAACTAAGATATTTTAGAGTCAATAATAATCATCGCCAGTTTTGAAGAAAGTAACAAGATTTTGAGTCAAAAATATTTTTGGAATTTGGAATTTCAAACTTGGATTAAAACTCTGTTATAGATATGTGCCGCATTCCGCCATTTGGAGATATTTAGGCAAATCAAAAAATATCAGGATTAAATTGTTTAAGAACTAAAATCAGAAATCCAAAATCCAAAACCGAACAATCGACATATTATCGAATTTCTTGCATCTGACGTTTACACTTTCCACCTCAATATGACCAGACTCGTGTCTCGCTGGACCCAAGAGGAAACGGAAACGCTGAACAGCCTGGTGGCCCGGTTCAAGAAAAACTTCAAGCGGGTGGCGGACCACTTCCCGGGCAGAAGTTACAGCCAGATCAGGAGCCACTACTACAACCAGGTTTACAGGAGCGAGAGAGACTCGTTCAAGGACAGCAGGAGCGACTCTACTCCGGTGCAACAACAGGAGGCGCAGCAGCAGGAGGTGTCGTTTTACTACTTCACGGAGCTGTTCGAGTGATATTTTTGTTTGGTTCTGTGTATTTTGACGAACGATAAAGCCGAAACTAGGAAATGTATCTATTATTGATTATTATTGTTATACAGCTAGAAATGCAACTTTTGAAATTTCGATATTGTGTTGTGAAAGTATGTGGTTTATTGTCCGAAACTATTTGCTTTGTATCTTTGGAGTCAATGATAATGAAATGTTAAACAAATGACACATTGACTATTGATACACTTGTATAATTTGAATATCCGAATATCACACTAAATGTGTCTATCGGATTCATGAGATGTTCTTGTTTTAATTCTGGAATAAAATAAAAATATAATGGCACACCCACAGCTGAAATATCTGTAATTATTTCTTTAGTTATAATTCACACTTGAATATGAAAAATATTAGAATAAATAAATTGATATATCTGTATTAAGCAGCTGTTAGAAGAATACGCGAGATTTGTCTATCAGATTAAATTATTCACATTCTTAAAATAGAATTCTTAGACACGATTTATGCTCTGTTCTATAAATACAACATACCTCCATAATATTTCTATCGATCAAGTATTTTCAGATTAAATCTACTTTTTAACAAAAAGCCAGGAAGAGTTATTTCCGTATTCCAGAGAGAATCTGTGTAACTTTTTGTCCAACCAGATTATATTTCCAAGTGCAAACTAGAATCACTTCCTATCCAGATAAACACCTTTTCGGCTCTCCAAGAAGTATCTGGCCTCGCACTTGTCTATACCTCCCACTCCAAGTTTATGAGCCCGAGAGTAATCCAAAGATGGACGGAAGAAGAGGAAGAGAGGTTCGCCAGGCTCGTGCTAGAGTTCAACAGAGACTTCAAGCTGGTGGCGAGGCACTTCGCGAACCGGAGCTACAACCAGGTCCGGAGCCACTACTACAACGGCGTCCACAAGACCGCCCAGAGCGAAGAAGACTCCGCCAGACAGATGGCCGAGTCGCCGATGCCGTCGCCTGCCAGCACCGTGAAGTTCGTGGAAGAACCCGAGTTGAGCGCGGAGAGTCCTGTAGACTAGTCGTACTTCGTGCTGTTCACGGTGTTCGAGTGAGTGTATTTGTGTTCTACTGGTTGGTTACGGTTATTATTCTACAAATACCAGGTTTATGATATTTATTATTAAAGTGTCGGAAATAGATAACTAAGAGCTTTTTGTCTAAATAGAAACGAACTCCAAATCCAGATTAAATCGAAGTGGGTTTGATATCGCGCTACATGAAAGACGGAGAACCCCACATTTTCAGATTTGTTTATATGTGTAAATAATGTAGACAAGTTAAATCTCTTGGAATCGAGCTGGAAACAGGAACGGAAGAGTAAAGTGTTTAACTAAAATAATAAGATTCATATTACCAAATACTTTCCGACGTAACCCAAGTTTGATAAATACTCGGTCTCAAGTTTACTGAACAACAGGTTAAAAGTAGCTCGGAACGGCAGTCTCGAAATCATTCTACTTCACACACGTTAGATTCGAGGTTTATAGAAATCAGTGGACATTTGTTATATGCGTAAAACATACCTTTTCGGTGTTGTCTAAGTTGTTTATGGCCAAGTGATAATTAATTCCGTTTAGACAAATTAAATCTCACTTTTTAACAAAAAGCCAGGAAGAGTTATTTCCGTATTCCAGAGAGAATCTGTATAACTTTTTGTCCAGCCAGATTATATTTCCAAGTGCAAACTAGAATCACTTCCTATCCAGATAAACACCTTTTCGGCTCTCCAAGAAGTTTCTGGACTCGCACTTGTCTATACCTCCCACTCCAAGTTTATGAGCCCGAGAGTAATCCAAAGATGGACGGAAGAAGAGGAAGAGAGGTTCGCCAGGCTCGTGCTAGAGTTCAACAGAGACTTCAAGCTGGTGGCGAGGCACTTCGCGAACCGGAGCTACAACCAGGTCCGGAGCCACTACTACAACGGCGTCCACAAGACCGCGCAGAGCGAAGAAGACTCCGCCAGACAGATGGCCGAGTCGCCGATGCCGTCGCCTGCCAGCACCGTGAAGTTCGTGGAAGAGCCCGAGTTGAGCGCGGAGAGTCCTGTAGACTAGTCGTACTTCGTGCTGTTCACGGTGTTCGAGTGAGTGTATTTGTGTTCTACTGGTTGGTTACGGTTATTATTCTACAAATACCAGGTTTATGATATTTATTGTTAAAGTGCCGGAAATAGATAACTAAGAGCTTTTTGTCTAAATAGAAACGAACTCCAAATCCAGATTAAATCGAAGTGGGTTTGATATCGCCCTACATGAAAGACGGAGAACCCCACATTTTCAGATTTGTTTATATGTGTAAATAATGTAGACAAGTTAAATCTCTTGGAATCGAGCTGGAAACAGAAATGGAAGGATAAAGTGTGTAACTGAAATTTCAAAGTTTATACTTCCAGATTCTTCCAGGTTAGACGAATACAATGTTTCAAGTTTACTCTTAGGCTTGGAGTATTCTGGGAACGGATGCCGTTTCACGAATTTGTTGACTCAAATTTTAGATATCAAGTTTTCTTTGGTGAAAGTAATACATAATGCAAAAATTACAAGAATCCAGTTTTTATGTTTTCATTCTTAAATGCATTGTTTGAGCCAAAAATAGAAAAACAGACTATTTTTATCTTAGAACATTATGACCCAAGTTATGAGCCGAGTTTAAAGTTGACCCGAACTATCCGAGATTTAATCTGCGTAGTGTCTATCTTTATTCACAGTTTCCGCTATATTCAGGTTAAAATCAGATAGGTAGACCCTTCTTGATTTTTTCCTTCTTCTTCTTCTGTTCCTCCAGGGTGTCCAGGTCGCGGTCGTCGTCGTCTTCTTTGTTGTCGTCTTGGACGCGCTGGCGCTGGCTGGTTTTGACCTGCGCTAGCTGGAGCTCGATTTCCTTGTTCATCTCGTTGAACCACCTGAGCTTGCTCAAGATAACTAGGCTGGCGAGCTGGTACTGCAAGCTGGCGATTATCTTCTCGGAGAAGATCTGGTCGGCGGTTTGGGGTTGCTTTCCAAAGGAGTCGAACACCTTCTTGTCTTGGCTTAAAAGGGCGTCGGTGAGAACGTCGTCTCCTTACATCAAGTTTTGTTGTTGGTTCTCGAGGATTAGTTTGTTAGCAGCGATTTTATCTAGAATTGAAGAAAAGCCCATTTTAAGATAGATAGCTTTTTGCCTCTGCTCCTGATACTTGGAATTGGCTCTGTCCTTAAGCTGCTTCTTCTTTTCAAACTGGAACATATTTTGGAACAGACAGTCATTCTACACGTTTATTATTTTTGTCGAGAACTTTTGTCGTGTTCGAAATCAGTTCTTTAAATTATCAAGAAAAGGCTACAACATGAATTTACAGTTTATATCATATGTTCTAAGAATTTTGTAAGAAATTAATATCAATCGATCAATCAATTACAATAAAGCCAATTACATATAATAATATAATTTCACAGATTTGAAATTTTAAGACATAAGAAATATTAATCACTCGTTGAATACGTAGTATACAGAATAACTACAAATGTTGCAAATAT
Source organism: Hexamita inflata (assembly GCA_963988835.1). Lineage (NCBI taxonomy): Eukaryota > Fornicata > Diplomonadida > Hexamitidae > Hexamita > Hexamita inflata. The sequence continues at coordinate 56,963 of CAXDID010001119.1, forward strand.
GTGATATTGTGATTTAAAAATGTATAAATAGTGGGACATTGAATAGTTTATAGATGGAAGATACAGAAGAGATTACAAGTAGTATAAGTAGGTATTGAGGGTATCTCAGAATACAATAATAGCTAAGCAAAATATACAAACGAAGGATGTAAAATTTAAAAATAGTTTACATTAAGTGTAATGTGAATTGCTATTTATTTTTGTACTATTTATTTAGGTTAATATGATTATAGTTCATTTTAGTTAACTATTCACTCCATTCCAAACGCTTATTATTTAAAACACACTATGCTTCTTGGATAAATTTGATGCTGTGTAGTCATATCCGCACTGCTTTGGATAAATTTAAACAGCATATGACGAGAATTCGGCTCTTTTGGACGCGTTTGCTGAACGTAGGTGCATTAACGGGCTTGACAACTAACTACAGTAATATTCAACTTCATATCTGAGTTAGTGCAAGAAAACCACGAGTTTGCTTTAGAAAGTGCGTTTTCTCACCCAAACTGGTGTTCCAACAACCTCTTGTGTAGATTCAGCACTAATTTGCCCAATAACCTGCGATGATGGGTCCTCTATATAATTATTTAAAGCTACTGGTACGAGCATGCTCTTGCTCTCTCAATTCGAGCAGAAGCTGGTTAACGAGGGCCCCTTCACGGTTCAAATGCAATATTATCAAGACCTCAACGACTACACCACCGGAATTTACGAGCATAAATCTGGTATTCTTTTAGATACAGTCACAGTGGACCTCGTTGGATACGACACGGACTACTGGATCTGCAAGGGCTGGTTCGGAAAACAATGGGGAGTGAACGGGTACTTCAAAATTAGGAAGGGAACGAACGAGTGCGGAATAGAAGAAGAAACGGTCACCGTGAAGGTCAAGTGAATTTGTTATTTGAATTCATTGTAATATAAACTAATTTAATTATTTAATTAGTCAGTTAGAAAAAGATAATTGACCAAAAAAGAATGAAGTGCCGAGCCCGATAATGAGTCGCTTTCGAAAATTTCACTATCATTAGTTTGTGCCGTCTCGAGGAAGTGATACATATTTAATTGATTTTCTCTAGAAAATAATATAATGATCAAAAAATTACTCAGTATAAGTATTAATAGTAAGAGGAATAAAGAATATAAAAGTTAGCTACTATATTAGACGATCTCAAGGGGGCCTTTTCACTTACTGTGGTGTCCGAGCCAACTTTGATTTTAACAAATGTTTATGTAATAATTGCGCTTGAAAATTAAATCACTGTATTTATGCTAATTATAACATATTCAATTAATTCTGCGGTTCATTTCTTTTTCACTTCATCCTTCAAATGACGAAGCACACACGAAGCCGACGGATCACAATACAAGAGCGTCGCATAATGATGAGAATGTGAGAAACAGAATCACAAACTGTTGCAACCAAGAAATACATTGCTTGTTGCCTTCAATGTAGTCTCCAAACTGTTTATTCCATTTTTAAGCACTTTGAAGTTACAGGCAAGCTAGAAGCTTCTCATGCCGATAATAGTGTCAGAAAATTTGACTAAGCTGAGATTTTCGCGTTGTTAAATATCGCCAGAGCCATAGATTCGAAACTCGACGAATCATAGCTGAAAAATACTAAGCCCTTCGTGGAATTTCCATGTCTCTAACAACGGTATCTCGTCTCCTGGCCAAATTCAGTTTAAGCTTCTATGTTGCTAAGATAAAGCCAAAACTTACCGAAAAGCATAAATTGGAAAGTTTGAACTTTGCTCGAATGAACCTGAAACAACCAATTGAATATTGGAGAACTTTTTAGTATACCGATGAGTATCGCTCAAAATGCTATGCAAATCGAGCGAGTAGAGTGCTCAGAACACCTAAAGACAAGTGGAATCCGAAGTATTTTCTCGAAGTGTAAAATATGGACTGTTTTCGTGCATGATCTATAGTACGATTAGCTATAGATATAAAGGTCCATTATGGTTTATGCCGTGCGGTACGACCATGAATTCAATTGTCAATTCTTAAGTTCTCAGACAAGTTACACTTCCATCACTTAATAGCATAACTTGAAGTTGCAACAAGATAACGCCCCGACACATTTTAGTAAGTATATGAAAAACTTTTATACTGCTAACAACACTGAGCTCTATCGCTTTCCAGTAATGAGTCCAGACTTAAATCCACTTTTTCACTGCTGGAATCCACTGAAGTCAAACATTTCCCCTGAAGAATGTACCACATATGACTTATTAAATGAAGAAGTAAAGAGGGCGTTGGAGTAAATCTCGTTAGATATCATCAATCATTTGATTGACTCTATGCCCAAAAGGTTAGAAGAAGTAATAAAATAGAAAGGAGACGCTACTAAACATTGAGTTAATATATAGTTAAAATTAATACAAAAAATAGTTTTGAAATAGTTAGTATTTTTTGAAATCAAAGTTGGCTTGGCGACCACAGTATATTATCATTTTTAACCCCTTATAAGTGAAATGTATCCAAAATGTATCCAAAAATGGGTTTAAAGTTTAAACACATGATTTTTGTCACTCGCTAAGTGAGTTGACCTACCCCCTTATAAGCGAAAATGCGACCCCCTTCTGAGTGAGGTAATGTAGTAAATTAATATATATAACGATCAATTTATAAAATTATAAGTTAAAATTGATTTAGGTATTTTTACCAAGTATTTACATTTATCATCTAATTATAATTATAACTACTACTTTTATTAAAACTACTTCTACTTTTATTTATATAACATAATAAACTTATGATTCTACTGATTTATATATCTATTAGGATTATAGAAAAAATAAATATAAAATAATGTCAACAACTGATAGATCTAATATAATTAGCAACGCAAGTTTCCATTCAGTCGACTTCATATTATAAAAAATTAAAATTCAATAGTGTTAATATTAGTACTATTAATAAAAACAAATAATTTATTAAAGTAATCTACAATACAATTTGTATTTTAAAAACACAACTAAAATGTGCTGATAAAATATTAATAATCCATAGTTCAAAGATATTTCACTCCACTGTAATGCCACGCACAATGCAACGATGGACTGAAGAAGAAATAAATTTGCTGAATATGATGATTCTTAAATATAAGAAGAACTTCAAGTATGTCGATATAGCTATTCCTACACGTTCGTACAACCAAGTGAAAAGCCGATACTTTAACGAATTGCGTAAGTAGCAAAAGCTTGAAAAGCTAGCTGAAAATTAACATACAGAGACTGACGAAAAAGAACTAGTTGATAAGCTCACACCCAACTAAGAACCTCCTAAAATAGAATACAAAGAGCCTATCTAAAAATTTATACCTATTTAAGAATCTATTGAAAAATTTAGTAAAATTACTGAGAAAATAGAACCTGAAGTGAGTTAATAATCCAAAAAAGATTAAAATCAGTGGTCAGAACTAACTTTCAAAATATTTGAGTGAACCTATCCATAACTTATAATTTCATTATTTATAACTTTTAAATAATACTAAATATATCTAAATATAGTGCATTCTTGGAATCAATATACTAAAATCATTCTACCTCGTCATTTACATATGCTTTTCATGATACTCAGGTTCAGTGCCAGGTTCTAACACTGTTCAGCGACTTCGTCATACTTTTCAGCTACTTCGCCGAATATTTTGTCTAGCTCCCTGACATTTTCAAGTTGTTGCTTTACCATGGAAGCAAGCAAGCTGCCGTCAACCTCGAAGTCTCCGCGAGAACTGTAAGAGTCCTGACTGAAGTTGCATTCTGGCTTTACAACCTATTTGCAGGTCTTTTTGGTGTGACGCTTGAGCTCATACATGGGCGTAAGCATGAATTTGTCTTCGTTCCAGATCTGCTGGAGAATTTTCGGAATTAAGATTTTGTTGGAAGAACTCGTTTTCATACTTTTGAAGTGAAAATTAACGTTTAAATACAGGTCGCATTCCATCTATATTTAAGAATCTACGACATAGTAAGTGCACTGAGTAAGAGATATGGATTCAGCCACGTCAGTTACATGTCTGAATAATTTACTTCTTAACTTTTAGGCGTCCGCTCACCGGTTAGTGGATTCGCTACACTCTCCTATATTTGAATATTTTCACTTCAAAATGAAACTGTCGGTATCCAAGAAGTTGTTGATTCCACAAGTGCTGCAACCAATTTGGAATTCACCGAAGATTACTATCACGCTGAATATCAGCGATGTCTTTAGTGCTTCTGCAAGTGACAGTTAAGCCACTGCGGCGTTAGACTTCAGCTCTTTGTTGGGCTCTGACACAACTCATTGTAATGAATGCGAAGTGGACGCCGCGCGCGTTGTCTTCATTATAAAGAGGCAGACCGAAGAAGTTAAAAGACTTAGTGGAATTTGTCTCAATGTTAATGAGTTTAACGGCAACGCTTTGTAGAATTAGTTTGAGACATCAAGAAATAATCAACTTAGTATTATACATGCGCTAGACCAGTCTTAAAACGCGAGGTAAGAAGCTACGCCCGATGAAATACGTTAAAGTACTGCTGAGCAAGCCGAGAAATAAGCTAGCAAGATTATTTAGCAGATAAAAGAGCAAAATGCGGTTCTAAAACAATTAGAAAGACGGTTGGCATACATTACCAAATGCGAATACAATGATAGCTAGAACATAGAAACGATTGAGGCGAACCAAGGCCGTCTTCGCGACTTCCTCAACAGCGCTGCAGATGTGTACAAAATGAAGCAAATCAGCCGGGGGAAGAAGGATATTCCGGTTGTTCTCCGCAGGAACATCTTGTTCAAGGCGGTGTGTTAACAAACAGAATGATTTTAATATTTTATCCATTTATTTGAGGACTTAACGTCTAATTGACGGGAAATGAGACGAATTATCCATTTTATTTAGAATAATCGTATTCAGTGGACTATTCGATGATGCCCACACGATGACTCATCATTTGTCTATCGTGATTTGAGTTGAAATACTAAATAATACTAAATATATCTAAATATAGTGCATTCTTGGAATCAATATACTAAAATCATTCTACCTCGTCATTTACATATGCTTTTCATGATACTCAGGTTCAGTGCCAGGTTCTAACACTGTTCAGCGACTTCGTCATACTTTTCAGCTACTTCGCCGAATATTTTGTCTAGCTCCCTGACATTTTCAAGTTGTTGCTTTACCATGGAAGCAAGCAAGCTGCCGTCAACCTCGAAGTCTCCGCGAGAACTGTAAGAGTCCTGACTGAAGTTGCATTCTGGCTTTACAACCTATTTGCAGGTCTTTTTGGTGTGACGCTTGAGCTCATACATGGGCGTAAGCATGAATTTGTCTTCGTTCCAGATCTGCTGGAGAATTTTCGGAATTAAGATTTTGTTGGAAGAACTCGTTTTCATACTTTTGAAGTGAAAATTAACGTTTAAATACAGGTCGCATTCCATCTATATTTAAGAATCTACGACATAGTAAGTGCACTGAGTAAGAGATATGGATTCAGCCACGTCAGTTACATGTCTGAATAATTTACTTCTTAACTTTTAGGCGTCCGCTCACCGGTTAGTGGATTCGCTACACTCTCCTATATTTGAATATTTTCACTTCAAAATGAAACTGTCGGTATCCAAGAAGTTGTTGATTCCACAAGTGCTGCAACCAATTTGGAATTCACCGAAGATTACTATCACGCTGAATATCAGCGATGTCTTTAGTGCTTCTGCAAGTGACAGTTAAGCCACTGCGGCGTTAGACTTCAGCTCTTTGTTGGGCTCTGACACAACTCATTGTAATGAATGCGAAGTGGACGCCGCGCGCGTTGTCTTCATTATAAAGAGGCAGACCGAAGAAGTTAAAAGACTTAGTGGAATTTGTCTCAATGTTAATGAGTTTAACGGCAACGCTTTGTAGAATTAGTTTGAGACATCAAGAAATAATCAACTTAGTATTATACATGCGCTAGACCAGTCTTAAAACGCGAGGTAAGAAGCTACGCCCGATGAAATACGTTAAAGTACTGCTGAGCAAGCCGAGAAATAAGCTAGCAAGATTATTTAGCAGATAAAAGAGCAAAATGCGGTTCTAAAACAATTAGAAAGACGGTTGGCATACATTACCAAATGCGAATACAATGATAGCTAGAACATAGAAACGATTGAGGCGAACCAAGGCCGTCTTCGCGACTTCCTCAACAGCGCTGCAGATGTGTACAAAATGAAGCAAATCAGCCGGGGGAAGAAGGATATTCCGGTTGTTCTCCGCAGAAACATCTTGTTCAAGGCGGTGTGTTAACAAACAGAATGATTTTAATATTTTATCCATTTATTTGAGGACTTAACGTCTAATTGACGGGAAATGAGACGAATTATCCATTTTATTTAGAATAATCGTATTCAGTGGACTATTCGATGATGCCCACACGATGACTCATCATTTGTCTATCGTGATTTGAGTTGAAATACTAAATAATACTAAATATATCTAAATATAGTGCATTCTTGGAATCAATATACTAAAATCATTCTACCTCGTCATTTACATATGCTTTTCATGATACTCAGGTTCAGTGCCAGGTTCTAACACTGTTCAGCGACTTCGTCATACTTTTCAGCTACTTCGCCGAATATTTTGTCTAGCTCCCTGACATTTTCAAGTTGTTGCTTTACCATGGAAGCAAGCAAGCTGCCGTCAACCTCGAAGTCTCCGCGAGAACTGTAAGAGTCCTGACTGAAGTTGCATTCTGGCTTTACAACCTATTTGCAGGTCTTTTTGGTGTGACGCTTGAGCTCATACATGGGCGTAAGCATGAATTTGTCTTCGTTCCAGATCTGCTGGAGAATTTTCGGAATTAAGATTTTGTTGGAAGAACTCGTTTTCATACTTTTGAAGTGAAAATTAACGTTTAAATACAGGTCGCATTCCATCTATATTTAAGAATCTACGACATAGTAAGTGCACTGAGTAAGAGATATGGATTCAGCCACGTCAGTTACATGTCTGAATAATTTACTTCTTAACTTTTAGGCGTCCGCTCACCGGTTAGTGGATTCGCTACACTCTCCTATATTTGAATATTTTCACTTCAAAATGAAACTGTCGGTATCCAAGAAGTTGTTGATTCCACAAGTGCTGCAACCAATTTGGAATTCACCGAAGATTACTATCACGCTGAATATCAGCGATGTCTTTAGTGCTTCTGCAAGTGACAGTTAAGCCACTGCGGCGTTAGACTTCAGCTCTTTGTTGGGCTCTGACACAACTCATTGTAATGAATGCGAAGTGGACGCCGCGCGCGTTGTCTTCATTATAAAGAGGCAGACCGAAGAAGTTAAAAGACTTAGTGGAATTTGTCTCAATGTTAATGAGTTTAACGGCAACGCTTTGTAGAATTAGTTTGAGACATCAAGAAATAATCAACTTAGTATTATACATGCGCTAGACCAGTCTTAAAACGCGAGGTAAGAAGCTACGCCCGATGAAATACGTTAAAGTACTGCTGAGCAAGCCGAGAAATAAGCTAGCAAGATTATTTAGCAGATAAAAGAGCAAAATGCGGTTCTAAAACAATTAGAAAGACGGTTGGCATACATTACCAAATGCGAATACAATGATAGCTAGAACATAGAAACGATTGAGGCGAACCAAGGCCGTCTTCGCGACTTCCTCAACAGCGCTGCAGATGTGTACAAAATGAAGCAAATCAGCCGGGGGAAGAAGGATATTCCGGTTGTTCTCCGCAGAAACATCTTGTTCAAGGCGGTGTGTTAACAAACAGAATGATTTTAATATTTTATCCATTTATTTGAGGACTTAACGTCTAATTGACGGGAAATGAGACGAATTATCCATTTTATTTAGAATAATCGTATTCAGTGGACTATTCGATGATGCCCACACGATGACTCATCATTTTGTCTATCGTGATTTGAGTTGAAATACTAAATAATACTAAATATATCTAAATATAGTGCATTCTTGGAATCAATATACTAAAATCATTCTACCTCGTCATTTACATATGCTTTTCATGATACTCAGGTTCAGTGCCAGGTTCTAACACTGTTCAGCGACTTCGTCATACTTTTCAGCTACTTCGCCGAATATTTTGTCTAGCTCCCTGACATTTTCAAGTTGTTGCTTTACCATGGAAGCAAGCAAGCTGCCGTCAACCTCGAAGTCTCCGCGAGAACTGTAAGAGTCCTGACTGAAGTTGCATTCTGGCTTTACAACCTATTTGCAGGTCTTTTTGGTGTGACGCTTGAGCTCATACATGGGCGTAAGCATGAATTTGTCTTCGTTCCAGATCTGCTGGAGAATTTTCGGAATTAAGATTTTGTTGGAAGAACTCGTTTTCATACTTTTGAAGTGAAAATTAACGTTTAAATACAGGTCGCATTCCATCTATATTTAAGAATCTACGACATAGTAAGTGCACTGAGTAAGAGATATGGATTCAGCCACGTCAGTTACATGTCTGAATAATTTACTTCTTAACTTTTAGGCGTCCGCTCACCGGTTAGTGGATTCGCTACACTCTCCTATATTTGAATATTTTCACTTCAAAATGAAACTGTCGGTATCCAAGAAGTTGTTGATTCCACAAGTGCTGCAACCAATTTGGAATTCACCGAAGATTACTATCACGCTGAATATCAGCGATGTCTTTAGTGCTTCTGCAAGTGACAGTTAAGCCACTGCGGCGTTAGACTTCAGCTCTTTGTTGGGCTCTGACACAACTCATTGTAATGAATGCGAAGTGGACGCCGCGCGCGTTGTCTTCATTATAAAGAGGCAGACCGAAGAAGTTAATTATTATTAAACATGATACTCACGTCAATTGAATATCATAAATAAATAAAATGGAAATGGAAATTGATATTAACCAGATAAAGCTGTGGGTGAAAAATGATAAGAAATTTGTTAATGTAGATGTATGTGATCTCAATCATATCATATCATAAGAAAAACTACAATCAATTATTTAATTACTGTATTAATTACTGTGATCTTGTGGATATATGTAAGGTTGAGTAATTCAACTTCATGTTTTATTTACATTTTAATCTTATTGAATCAAACTATTGTAATTCATAATTAAAAACAAACATGATTCTAAAGCAAACATATTATTAATAGTTATTGTTAAATTATAATTATGTTTTCACTTCAAATGAAATTATCAGTATCTAAATAAATATTGATTCCACAAGTGCTTCAACCTATTTGGAATTCTTCTTAAAACAATATTATTACTCCTAAAATTAGTGACTAACATTCGAATAAATTCTAGTGGTCAATTTTTGATTTTCTAGATTCTGAAATATAACATTGTTGTGAATGTGAATTAGATTGTAATATTCTTGCCACGATGATAAAACGACAAACTGAAGAAGTTAAAAGACTTAACACCATTTGTAATAATATTTATAAATATTACGTACATAGAAACATATTACGTACGTAGAAACTGTGCACAAACAAATTGAAACATCAAGAAAAAACCAATATAGTATCATCAATTCTTTATATTAAAGTACAATGTAGTATTCTATAATTAATAAGAATAAAATTGAAGTTAATCTTCAATTTAATTCAAAATCAAAAATTAGTAAACTAATTTAGGATATAAATATACAAACATAATAAGTGAAATACCTTCTTGAATAAACGAAAATTATTAATAAAAGTGAATAAAATATTACAAACAATATGAATATACTTGTAGATAATTAATATCGCGCTCGCAATTATCTTGAAAATTTAAATGATAAAAAATGAAAAATATATTAGTTGTTAGCAGTAAATAAAGAAAAGATACTACTGTAAATAAATACGGTGTGAAAAACTTGTATATACAACTTATTTAGTAGTGAATAAAGCCAAAAAATAATAATGTGACTCTATTTAACTAAGAAAGCAATAAATTGAAGTTTAATAATTCAATGATTATTATATTTGATAAAAAGTGACAAAATATCCATTTATGTTTAATTATTTCACCATATATGTTATTTGGCATTTATTGTAACAAATTCTATATCGGTCGCTTTATTTATTATTCCATTTCTATCCCTTCCTAAAAGCTAAAAAATATAATGTTTTATAATATTTAAATAAATCGATATTTTAAATGAATATTAGATCATAGTCAACTATGGAAAACTCTTTTAATTAATGGTGTGACACAAACAATAAAAGATATAACAACAAATTATGAAAAGGGTAATATTTATGTGATTCTAATCAATTAAGAATAGAAATATTTTGTTTACTTTTACATTCCAACTTCCTCTCTACCCAAAAATTGAGATTATACTGACCTCTAACTATCAAACTAAACTAAATTAATAAGAATAAATACACAGTAGCTGTAATATCTTATAACTATCTCATCCACACCCATCATCTCTGAAAATTTAATAACCTAACATTAATGTTATATAAATATTAATAACACAGTAATAACACGATAAAGTATAAAACAATACTATCATTTCTGAATTGATATAATTTGATGACATCTCAAATAATTAACACTGAAATATAGAGTCCTTTATGTACAGGAGTAAAGAACGCGTTAAAATGAATATATCATTTTAAAATGTTTCTTGTGATTGAAGTAATTGATTATTAAGTGGATGTTTTTGAGATGTACCAGAAGAGTGAGCCTATATATCAAACTAAACTATAGAGAGATTTAAATTAAGTAATAAAGAACGCTTAACCGATCAATATTTCCACCTTTTACCATTTTCACACCATTTACCACAAATTCTCAATATTAACCCACTCCAATGAACGTTCTGTACTCGAAAAACAAGACACAGAAGAACAAAAAGTTCTCGGACGGAACCATTTTATTCAAAAACGGAGCAATTTACCTTAGAAATGACGCGGAAAAAGTCATCGACTCAATTTAGTTAAAGCCAAACGCTGTTTTTGACGAGGACGAACTCATAAACTTCCCCGGATTCGTCGTTTAATTACAAGACAAAGGACAAGCTGAGAAACTAAATTAACTGAAGATAAAGGGCTCAAAAGAGGTTTTTATTCCAAGTGTTAATGGAAATTCAAACGAAACGGCGAATAATAATTAAAATAATCAATTAAATAACAATTAATAGGTAAATCAGGTTGCGCAGAAATAAACGAAAGAAACAAACGAAAAATAAAATAATGTACAAATAGAGAACGAAACAGTTAAAACAAATACTGCTACTGGATAGGACACACTGTCTGAATAAATCCCAATACAAGAATCACTGAGGCTAATTGCGAATAAACCGTTCACTTTCCAAAAAACACCTAGCTACTTGCAATAATTGCAACAAAGCATACAACAAATAAAACCAAAAACACCAAACAGCCTCACAGACCTGTTCAAAAACAGCATTCAACTCATCACATCAGAATTACTGATACAAATTCTGCAATGCATTCTAAGCCAAAAATTCTCTACAAATAACTCAGGTCTGGTTATGAAGAAAGCTAACCTAATATAAAAAACTTACAACCAGAAGTTTTCAGCTGTATCTGAAACAAGTTGGAAACTAGAAGCTACAGAAGCATTCAAATACACTAAAAACGATCTCATTATAGTTATTAAAGACTCTATACAATTTTAAGCGTATATATTCAATTTATCACATTACGAAAGAAAAGACGCAGATTGCGTTTACTTAGAACCAATTTCAAGTACAGCAGGGCTTTGTGATCCAGCTAGACTCAAATTTAAATAAGATAAAAACGAAATAGTTGATTCAATCGAATTTATTCATATGGGCTTTGGAAACGAATATTAATTGTTAGACATGTTTATGAAATTATATCAAATGCAAAATTTTGAAGAGGTTTGTCCAGTAATAACAGAATTTATGCTCAAGAGTCTAAACAAACAATACTAAGTCTAAACAGCTAAGTTTTAGTTTGAAAAAGAAAAGCTATATCCAGTTATGCACAATTAAGAGAGATAATTAACATTAAATACTCATTAACTTCATGCTCTCACACAAATTATTGAAATGGTATTTTAATAAGAGAAAAGGATTCATCTCATTCGAGGAATATTTGGATCTGGGAAATCTCAAACTATTATTGAAACAATAATATAACTATTCTACAAAATTAACTTTAACTAATTTAAAATTCTAATTGTAGCTATCACAAATACTGCGGTTGATAACTTAGTTGAACGACTTATTGCAACCTAGTTAATTCCAGCAAATCTCATTCAAAGATTAGGTACTGGATCAACAAATGAAAATGTATAAGATTATTTAAAAAATGAATACAATTAGTCCTGTTTTGTGACAGCTACAACATGTGCATCGATATCAAAAGTTAAAAATTAGAAGTTTTCTCTGTTGATCATTGATGAGGCAAGTTAAATGAGACAAAATGAATTGCTTTATATAGCTTGCAATTGTAAAACAGATTATTTTGTCCTTTGTGGAGATCCAGCGCAACTACCACCTATAGCTGAGTAAAAATATCTCAAAGTATCTGTTTTAGAACAATACTTAGAAAACAAATTCGAAGTATCAAATTTATGGTAACAATATCGTTGTAATGAATATATCGCTTCTTTAAGTAGTTCAATGTTTTATGGAAACTAAGTAGAAACTCATACAGCTGTATTTTCGGATTACATTACCAATTTGTTTATTCAGTTCAGAAAGGAAAATGAACCGCAAGTACAACCTATTGTATAGTAAGAAGAACCAGATGATATGGGTAGCATTTCTATTGATGAAGACTATTAACCACCTGCAAAATCTAAAATTCGAATTATAAATAGATTAAACACAAAAATATCTCGTATTGTACCTCCAGTGACATTAATTAATGTACAATAAGCCCAAGATCAAACATATAAGGGATCTCGTATGAATTAGAAGGAAGCTGATGAAATAGTATCATTCATTACTCATTTAGTGGATTCGGGCTAGTTTTTACCGTCTCAAATCGGCGTTATAGTTCCCTACAAGTATTAGTGCTATTTAATGCAGAAAAAATTGCCTGATTGCATTATGGTAGCTACTGTTGATTCTTTTTAGGGCAACGAGAAGGACATGATTATTATTGGTTTAACACGCTCATCATCATTCAACGAGAAAAGCAACACCTCCTTCTTGGAGTCCGGATGCAGAGTTAACGTAGCATTAACTAGAGCTAAGATGCACCTCGTCATCTTCAAATCTTATACTTATGAATTAACGTATCCAGTTCAGGGTTAAAGCACTGGGTACTGGACGTAAATCATGGACTACTGTTGTGAGTGCAAGTGGGCCTTCGTAGGGTACTAAAAGTTCATCACTTATCAGCAATAATTGGCTCAGAAGTTCGACGACGTGTACAAAAACAACCTGAGTAATCTGAACAACGTCGTTCAGCTCGAGTTCAAACGTAATTTATTCACTAAGAAATCAGTTGAACTACTCAGAAAGGACGACGAGGACAAAAACGTGCTTGAAAACTACGAGAAAATGAGGAAGGCCGACGACGCTGAGAGATATCAAGAAGCAGTTAATGCTTTTTATGACCTAGAAGAGGTTAAAACGGATGGGAAAATATGTTTTGGGCTTGATTACGAGTTAATGAGTGTTTTGGATCAGAAGCCGAATCCTGACGGATTCTAGATTTTAGATGTTTTGCGCAAAATTAGCTTTAAGTGAGATACTTTGCAGTATGAAAAATTATGTGTTACATTGGCTTTATTATTTGTTAGTCAGCGTTTTTCGCAAAATGACTCGATAAATATGTCCAGAAGAGATTAATCTTCCTCACATTCAAAGCTATCACATAATTACGTATCGATTTCTGCACAGGAAGTTTGATCGTTTTCTAGTGAGTGTAATAATTTTGAAAACACTAGTTTTTCGAGATTCATAAATTGGAGTGAACCGCTATTACATAATTTCTGTTAATAATATGAATTTCGTCTTTCAAAGTTCAATTTTAAAAGAAATTATAATTAGATTTCAAATGAATCAAATATAAAACATGTTGTGTCGTCACAACATAATGTCTATATTAGCATTATTTTTACAAACAATAATAACAGAATTGTTTTAACAATAAATCTACAGGTTGTATTTTAATAATTAACTTTGTATAAATTCTTGTATAAATTCTTTTGAAAATGTTTTCTATTTCTTGAATATAACAGCATTAAAGAAAAAAGAAGCAGTATAGCGTAATTTACGATACGTTGTTGTTTCGCAAAGTTTATTTACTGTTCACAAATGGCATGACCTTTAAATCTTTCAAAACCTAAGTCTACATATATTTGTAACGCTGAAATAGCCGTTGTAAATAATCGTTATATACATAAAAGATCACAAAAAGTAAAAATTTTACTTTTTGTGTAATTTTACTTAGTAAAATAAAGGATAAATTTTTAACTATAAATCATTCACATATATCATCAAAAATTTAGAAAGATAATTCAGACCATTATGCTTTGTTGTGATCTTTTTATGATTAATGTATTACTTATACTTCTTTAAGAGGTTAAAATGGTTTGAATTTCTCAATATGTTATATTGGTTCTTGCTCATCAGTTTCAATTGGTTGATTTTCAAGTTATTGATTCTCAGCTAACTTTTCAAGCTTTTGCTATTTGCGCAATTCGTTAAAGTATCGGCTTTTCACTTGGTTGTACGAACGTGTAGGAATAGCTATATCGACATACTTGAAGTTCTTCTTATACTTAAGAATCATCATGTTCAGCAAATTTATTTCTTCTTCGGTCCATCGTTGCATTGTACGTGGCATTACAGTGGAGTGAAATATCTTTGAAATATATGTTATTATAATGCCACTATAAAATATATTACCCATTTTGGATTTGTATTTGTAAATTACAAACTGTAATGTAGATTACTTGAAAAAATGTTTTGTATTTTAATTATTGATCCTAAAATTAGCAAAAGTTTAATAAAAATTATTTGTATGTACAAATCTTTAAAAACTGCTAATAATTATTTCCAATTCAAATAAAACTTGTGGTATGACAATCCATTGTGTTCTGATTACATATTTAATTATTAATTGTATATAATAGTAAATTAAAAACACAGCTTGGAGTTTGGAATTTTAAAATACATGTGTTTGACAACTTTAATGTGAGTAATTTACAGCAAATATACAATTATCAACGTGACATTGTATTATCATCGAATAAACACTAATCAGTTGCTCAAACAGCACGAACAAAATGTGTACAATGTTGATACCTAAAATTTTGATTAAAATAAGCAACCTATATAGAATAAAAGTAAACATAAGAGCAAATTAACTCAACTATACAAAATATATTTCTCAGTTGTCTATTGAAGTGGAAACATAATATCATCACATTATATATTAAACAATTAATTTATGAATTCCGCTCCACTAAATGTTCAAGTTCCTCACCATGAACAACGAAGAGTTCTGGCAAAAGGCCGGGAGACGAATTGACGAGCAACACGTTCAAAAAGTTCAGTCCCTCGTGAACCCTCTTGTTGAGGAAGATTTGAATTTAATAAAAGGGAAAATGTTCAAAACGGACATCACAGACGACGACATTTACGAAGTTTTCGCCCAAAATCTCAAAATGATGCAAACTAAAGAAGTGGAAAAGGATGTTAAAGAATGATTTGAATGTATTAACATATATGTATAAAAACTATATTTTGGTCCATTTATAAATATGGTTTACAATGTTTGAATGATATAGTAGTAATAATGTAATTGAGGCAATATTATACATGTTGCAAAGCAGATTTGGATACTAATTAGACTAAATTAAATAATGTAATAATCAAAAGTTTACTTCTACTAAAAAATTCTTAATATTATACTCATATAATATAGAGACGCATTTGCTTTTTTCATTTTAATGGTATACATAAGAGATTTGAGTTTTTTTGAAATATATGACTATTTAAACTATACTTTTTAAGATGTCTTTTTAAGGCAGTGGAGAGTAGTAGCATTAGTATTAAGCCAATTATTTTACCACCTCGATGAAGCTTGTTTCAAAGTACAATATCCCTCATGTACTTTCTTAAATATCTTATTAAAGTTCTAGCATAGAGTACTTCATGAGTTTAGAATCTTCCAGAACAGAATCTACTGATATCAGTTAAAATATAACCTAAAATTTTTGTCTATTAACTAACCTTTAAAGACAAAATAAAAAGCTACTAAATGAGCTAAAGTATTCCCAGAAGCTTCTAGAACAGATGAATATCATCGAAAGTAATATTAATGCAATGATAAGAAACACTGTAGCATTTAAGAAATTAATGTAAAGATCTGATGAGCTGTGAAATTACTTTTACTGATATTGAATTTATAGAAGTTAAGAATTGTTTAATAAGAAAATATAACGATTATTAATCTTAAAAAACTCAGAGGTTTTTCGAATAATAGAATGTAGAGAAAAAACAATATTTGTAATTGTTACAATCATTTTCTTTGTTGCAATCAACTTTGGTTTATTACAGTATTGTTACGGTAGTTTCTTTAAAGTATTGATAATGTACCAGCTAACTTATATTGAGAACAAAATTAAAAATATTTAACTTTACCTACTGCAGTAAATAATAATAATTTTGAAAGCAGATTGTCACAATATTAATTGCATATAGTTACATATTTTATTAACTTGTCTTTAAATAGTTTTCTATATGGAAATATTAGAATTTGACTAAATTAATATAGATACAGGTGTGGTGTAATAGTATTCAGTTCTTATTATAAGTAATCTGCACTAATTCCGCTATTATGATACGAAATATTTTTTAGCTTCAAGTTTTATATTTCTCATTTTCTGTTATGAAGATACTGAAATTGAAAAAACTGAATTGTACTATATAATGTAACAATATATAAATTTTTAGAACTATAGAAAACAAAAAGCGTATCACATATCAATATCAAAAACGACTATTTAACTTAATCCTAATTAAAGATCAATTTAATTATTCCAACTTCATCGTATCGGTCATGATAATTTAAACTTAGAACACTGAAAGGTTCAATATTACAATAGTTAAATAATATTTGTTAACATATTAGTTAATATTTTGAAATTAGTATTAAATGTAATAATTCAAGCTATTTCTTTCAAAATTGATCTGTATGTATTGATCTGAAATACATTGATGAATACACATAAATGTATATGAATACACATATTGATTTAATCAATTTAGTCGAGTTAAGTTTCTCTAGTAGATTTTAGTTAATAATTTAGTAATAATAATATTTTCCACTCTAACAACTAAATCAATGAATGTTTCAGTTTCAAAGTATTACTCGATCCTAAATCACTCCAATAAATCTGGGAATCTAAAGATAGTGTTATATAAAATCTAACAAATGACACTGTTGTTCATTTAGAACACATGAATTCGTAACATAATGTCTAGAAAAGAATTAATGCTTTGTTAAAAATAAGAGAATAACGAAAAATAATAATATTCTTAAGTAATCAATGTTAGTACATTGAAAATTGTCTGGAAACAGTTAGTGATAACTTAAAAATACTCTAATGTAATTAAGAGAAAATTATAAAATATTTGGAATGTTGATTGTTGTTTGCTATTAAGTGAATATTATTACTAATTATTTTATATCCAATATTTTCACTTAAATTTCAGTGCTCAGATTAAAAATAACCGTTGACAGTGAATCTGGAGCCAAAAAATTTGATGTGGATTTTGGAACTTTTCCGAAGAAAAAATAGAGGTGCGTAAGTGATAGTATGTACTGTTATTTCATATGTCATCTCATCTATTTCTAAAATATTCCGCTCGAATCCCTGTCCGGGCGCAATCCACCCCATAAATGACCGACTTGAAACTTATCTCAGAAACCAGCTAAAGATACGCGGATTTCACCAAATTCAATGATTATTGACGTATTTCTTATCCTATCGCTCATTAGCGCTCATATGCGCTTTAGAAAATGACACTATCGTATATTTCACAAACGAAAAACAAAAAGGTTCTGCCAATTTTTAAATAAATTGTATCTACAACCATATACTACTACAATATATTAGAATATATCAAAGCGGATCTTGTTTACATACATTAATATAAAAAATGAAGTAAAATTATCACTATTTTGAGGAGGAAATATGAAGTGAAGCCAACACATATTATTGATACCTACTAATAATAGCCTTCATTTGAATAAAAATTTGGAAACATGAAATTATAAAGTGGAAAGTATAGATTTTGTTGCCAAGAAAAAACTGGTATACCAAAACCAATTATTGTACAACAATATCTAGCTTTGATTAAATTTTCTAATTTGTTTAATTCTTAAATCCAAACTACATTCCAGTTTTACACATATACCATTTTAATCGCCCGTTATACGTAAATATCCATTCATATTTCCGCTCCATAATGAAGAAGCAGATTTACATCCCATAGGTACTTCCGAATATCCACTCTGAGCGCAACAGCGTTAATTTCTTCAAGGACTACGAGTCCTCAAATTCAAAAACGGATTAGTTCTCCGTTTTGCAGATAAACACCATTAAATTTATGAATAAACTCCAAAAAACGAACCAACAACTTAAAAACGAAATAAATTACTGCGAACAGTTGAACGAACAAACTAAAGTTGTTCAATAAAACGTTGAAGTCATGAACAGATAACTTATTCAATTTAAAAAGAGGAGAACTTGAAAATGAAAATGTGGTAAGCAGTGGGGATTGAACGGGTGAGTGATATTAGATTATAGAGAATTAAATTATAGAAATGAATAAAAGAGTGAATTTACAAAAATAATAGAGCCGATATCTATTGTTGAATGGACCTTTAATACAGTTAATTTTCTTCTTAATTTTCATTTCTTATTAAATATTCGTTCTTTGTTTAATATTATAACGAAGTCAAATTGCAAAAGTGAATAGTATAGTGTTCATATATGTGTAAAGGTAACGAAGTAAAATGATAATATTAGTTGATTTAGTAGATGAAATTTAATTTACTGTTGTACAAATTCAATAAAACTCAATCATGTGAAACTGATATTGTTAAATGATATAATAGTAAAATATCTATTTTATGTATACATATTCATTCTGTTTTACCCAAATAAGAATCACACATACATGATAAATGTTGTAATTATCTTAATGTAAGACATATCAATTATAGTAATGTAAATTACAATTTAATTCGTTACACAATTCATTCTTGATATTATTATTGTTATTGTTATAATTATTGATTATTTTATACGATAATATATTTGTACCACTCTAAATGAATAAGCTTGTGTCTAAATATAGTATTCCATAAATTCTAACAAACATGCTACATCAAAGTAGCTCAAGCGTAGCATATTTTACATAGCTAGAATAATCCAAAACCGAATCAACAGATAGAAGCACAACAAATGTGTAAGCACAATCTATCAATTTATTAGTTGAAATATAAAAGAAAAATAATAAACTTATAAATGAAACAATATATGCACTATAACTTTAAGACCAATTGAACACCATTGAGAGCAACATAAATACAATGATAAAAAATACTGTTGTTTTCCAGAAAATTATTAACAAAAAATTATAGTGAATATTATTATTACTATCGCTACTTATATTTGTTTGTATTTTATTTACTGATGTACTCAATTGTGTTTTCAAATATGTGTACAATTATCATTTATTTCTAGTATTATTTTACTTTGTTTATTTACTTTAATATGGAATAGTACGGTACAACATTGAATGTACTAAAATTAGAGTACTTATATTGTTAATATTTTTATAAAAATAACACATTTTTTGTACTGTTCATTTATAAATCATTTATAAGATAATAAAGATTCTAGTAATATACGTATTGGATTAATTTATTTAACTATATTGTCATTATTAAACTATAAATTCCATTAAATCCACTTGTCCCAACTTCTATCCAAATCTATTGTTTATATTTAGCTGTGTATAGAACACTTCACTATAACACCGTTAATCCTTTATAATCCATTATCTGCGTTACTCTGTTTTTAAATCCCACTCCAATGAAGCCTGTTTCTAAATATAACATTCCTAAAATACTCTCGAGCATTTCTCCGAATGGATCAAGCATCGATTTCTTCAAGTTTTTGGATCCAAAGAGTAGAAAAGAAAGTTCGCACTCATTAACGAGTGAACTGGAACTAGTTGATGTAAGCAAATATTTACTCAATGCGAACATAAAACTGTTAAAGGAGATTTAATACTGCGAACAGTTAGGAGAATAAATAAACGTAATTGAAGGTAATCTGGACATTATGATCAGAAATTGTAATAAATAAAAGAAGAAGATATTGTGAGAATGTAATGTTAAAATGAATGTTAGATCAATATTATTCATAATATTATTTCAGATTCTATTTAGTGTACTTAACACTTAACAAGAAGCTAAATAACATTAATATAAACTAGAAATAGTACAAATGATAATAAATATATTTTCAGATTCAAAAAACACTAAATAAAAACGCTAGATATATGAAATAATAATACATAAACGTTACTTGTCCCAAAATCTATCTAATCGTAATTATAAATCAGATTGAAACTAAATGATTTAACGTGTAAACGCAACAAAATATGTTACCTAAATCGTATTATAGATATAACTAAATATATTTCCGCTCCAATGAAGCCTAAATACAACATTCCTCAAATCCTCACCAATATATCACCTAAGAGTTCTACTGATTATTTCTTCGTATTTAATCAGAAATATAGTCAGCAAACACATTTATAGAACAGTTTTGATCTAATACAAATTACTAAAGGAATATTCAGTTAAAATGCTGCTCTTCAGAAAGAAATATAATACTGCGAATAATTATCAGCGTAAATTGCAGTTATAGAACAAAATTTGACTATTATACAGCGAAATAGTGCAAAACAGATGAAAAGACTGTGAACTAGAATTTAAACCTATTTTAAAAACTGTTTATATTTAAGATTCAGAATAACTGCCTCTCATTCTGATTCTATTATTATATTTTAAACATTTACTTTTTAAACTATTCTAAATTCGTTTTAGGTAGTTATAAATATACAATATAGTTTCAACCTAAACGTAACACAATCAAAATACTAATCATTACCGATCTTAAAGATAAATCAAATCTAATCTGTACGAATTTTTATTAAAAAGTAGTACAGAACAGTAATGTAGATCATAAAGTTAAAGGTAATTTGATATTTATCGTTTCATCATTAATTATTATTATATTCATTCCTTCCGCTCCAATGAAGTAAAGTTCAAAATATATTATTCCACAGGTCCTCGCGAATATTTCGCCGAAAAGTTCAACTACTTTATTTTCTGAACTTAAAATCAAATAATAACTCGTTTTTAATTCGAGAAACAGCGAAGTGGAACTGATTGACGTCAGAAAACGACTAGTTGGATTTAAAACTGGTTTGTAAAAAGAAATTTAATTCTGTGTTCAATTAAAAGAATAAATAAACGCGATTGGAGAAAATATGATTATTCTGGCCAAAAACATAGACAAACTTAGAAAAATGATGTGAAACTGTATACTCAACATTTGAATACTTTTACAGTTACTATTTGTATTTTTCTACTATTTCTTTCATTTTAACTTATTGGTTAGAAAATTTCTAACTTAGAAAGGAAAAGAAATGTGATGATCAGAGAACAAGGGTGACCAGTATAGACATAATTTACGGTGTGGTGTCTTCTTTTTTCATTTTATTAACATGAATCCAATCAAATCTAAGATATTAATCATCTTTCACAAAGATTCTTTATATTCATAGAATCTTTATAACAATCATATAAATCTTATACACTGTAAATATCTCATTTTATATAGCCGAACTAACTTAGGTTGTCTGAGGAGGTGACAATCCTAGAATTCAGAGTGACAATCCTAGAAGATGAGGTATGATGTGGATTAGTTTGAGGTAGCGTTATTGTGTAACTAAGTTTGGATTTGTAGAGTGCCATGATTTATGAGATGAAGATGGAATGATTAAATTGAGCCTTAGTACTGATGATTAGGTTACAGTTAAGTGAGTCATTTTATAAATATCTAATTTTATTAAAAATTTGCCAAAAGAATGAATTAAAAAGAGTGTGTTATTCAGATTGTAATTGAGATATCTCGAGTTCTTTCTAAATCAACGCAAATTAATATAATCTCCATATAACTTCCACTCCAATGAAATAAGTATCCAAATACAGTGTTCCTAAAGTGCTCAAGACAATTTCGCCTAGCACTTCTATTGACTTAGCTTTTGAACTGGATTTTACTATAGAACCTGAAGAATTTATTTTTTCCTCAGAACATACAGGTATTAAATTATCTGACTTAAAGAAGCAATTTAAATTGTTAAAAACTGATCTTTAAAGTTAAATAAGATTATGTACTTAGCTTTAATAATAAATTGATGTTATAGAAGGAAACGTTTATATTCTCGGTAGGAAAACAGATAAAATAGGATAATAGTTGTGATTATTTTGATTACTGGTTATAAATTACGTATAATTATTTTTTGAACAATTTCTACTTTTCTAACTAACCCGACAATCCCCCGGAAAGTTCAATATAGTCCGAAACGGACGCGAGATATTTGGTAAGAGAGGAATGTTGTTGTTTTCTTATTGATTGTTTAGAAAGGAAAGGAAATGTGATGATCAGAGAAAGTATAGACGTAATTTACAGTGTGACGTCTTCTTTTTTCTAACTAAGATCAATAATAAAAAACATGCACATAATACCCACTGAACAGCAGTATTAATTGTTAGCGTCTTTTTTAAAAATATTGACACGCATTTTGACATGATTTTGAACATTCTAATATGATATTTATGCATTTGGTGATGGGGCACAAAATGATATCTAGCACACTACTCCTCCAAAAATCATTAAATTTTACTGTTTTGGAATTAATATTATAGCTAAGTACTCAATAGTTGCATTAGTTTTCATTTATCTTATTTTCAAACAACGATTAAATGATTTTGCAGAAGAATAAATAAATTTTTGTGTTCATATTGCATTAATGACTTGGTCACTATTTGAATTATGTTCATTTTTCATGGAGTGGTGTGCTAGATATCATTTTGTGCCCCATCACCAAATGCATAAATATCATATTAGAATGTTCAAAATCATGTCAAAATGCGTGTCAATATTTTTAAAAAAGACGCTAACAATTAATTAATCTAGAATCATTGAAATATATATTATCAACAACATTACATTTTACAATTGTAATTCTACTATGTTTTAGACATAATTATAATTATTACTAATAAATTTACTATCTATTTTTGAGATTTGTTTAGATCATGTTTAGGAATTAATTATATTTGACGAAATTTTACAAATAAATGATGTCATTTTACTGATATTTTGACTATGTACTATTTTTAAATATCACTCCACAATGAATTCATACCATAGTCCAGTTACTATACCACAAGTACTCCCTAACATAGGTTCAAATCGTAATAGTGTTAATTTTTTCAGAGATTTGGAAAGTAGCAATTCTAAAACAGATTAATTTTTAGTTTTACCATTTGGACGTCCAGTTGGCCTTCCAACAGGGAAAAAAATTCGGTCCTTTAATTAAGTTATTACATTACTAAATTAAATTAATTAAGAAATAAGAAAAGAAATTACTTATTGTAAGTAGCTAGATGATTAAGCAGATATAATTGACTAAAATATATGCTCTCTTCTTAAAAATTTGAGTTAATTCAAAAGAATTTACAAAAAGCGTTATTAAAAATGACTTCTATGTGAATATTAGTTTAATTGTTTTTATATTACATCTATTTTATACTCACTTAACATTATCCAGTAATAATACGATTAAATGCAATAAATATTATACGTTATTAGGCAGAAATCTCATGCCAGATTTAAATTAAAAGAAAACGCTTTGACATGAAAACGCTCGAATCTTTAAGAGTTAAAAAGTGAACGTCTAAAAATATATAAACGAAAGTTAAATATTAAAGTTAAATATTTTATTTTAATCACAGTAATATTTTTAAGAAAAATTTTGAATTTAGGAATGAATTTTTATAAAAGTTATGTATTGAGTGTCCTTCGAAATATTATAGTAAAACATTAACACTTATCACCTTGCTTCTTCGTTTATGAATATAAGTGATTTTTGCCATTATCTATATCTTACAGACAACTAGTACTAAAGATAAATCGTCGCGTCCGTAATAATTTAACAGCAGGTGATACCCATAGAGTAGCCTCAGTCAGTTACAGTCGCACTGCAATTTGAGAATTACTTAAAAATATCAAAACTGAAATTTTTCATTTATTTATAAAATCGGTCGAAGACGCTTTAGTGCTCGCTGGATTTTTACGGTCTTCCAGACTTATTTCTAGATATTAATTTAAATAGAAAAAATCGTTCATAAAATATATTTATTCGTAATTATAAATATTCTCATGTCAACGAAGTTAAAAATTTTGTAAAAATCGAATTATTCTCAAGTTGGACTATTTCTTCACAAAACCTATTTAATATAATATCTAAGCAAATGATACAATCTGCCCCACCATAACTCCATATTTGCTGAAATATTTATCAAAGGTCCAAAATTTTGTTGTTACAAAATTAATGCTAACATACACGTTTCAATTAAATGTCCCTATTAAATGTTAGTACCATTAATTAATAAGATAATATTAGTAATATTAGTCAATAAAATTCCATTCTCATCTTACAACGCATGGAAAACCTCAAATATAAATTAAATAAATCAAAAACATTACCTCAAATAACTAATTTTAATTTTATACTCATCTTCAAATATTGTAACTTTTTGTTTCATCAGAGTTAGTTAGAAGTTGGACAGAAAATATCCCAATATAGGAGTAACTACTGTGGTGCATTTATTTTGACATTTGATAACACAATATTTTTCTTATTTGTGTATACTATTCAATAACGTACACAGTTAAATATTGGTAAATTGGTATAACAAGCGTTAACAGAATAATTTATTTATTCAAATTATTCTTTAAACTTTTGCTAATTATTATTCTTTGGTATAAAACACAATATAATTTTTCAAGTAAACTACATTACAGATTATTGTTTGTGAACAAACAAAAATGTAACTAAGTTTTATTATCCCAATTAGAACATGTAAATTAAATATATTTCACTTCATTGTTATGCCACACACAATGCAACGATGGACCGAAGAGGAAATTAACTTGCTGCACTTGATGATTCTTAAGTATAAGAAGAACTTCAAGTACGTCGATATAGCTATTCCTACACGTTCTTACAACCAAGTTAAAAGCAGATACTTTAACGAATTGCGTAAGTAACAAAAGCTTGAACAGTTAGCTGAAAGTTAACATACAACAACTGATGGAAATGAGTCTCTTCTCAAGAAATTTATACCAATATAAGAACCTGTTGAAAATTAAAACAAAGTTATTGAGAAATTATAACCTCAAGAGATTAAGTTAGAGAATAAGTCCAAAAGAGATCTCTAACATCAAAGTTAATGGTCAGAGTTTACTTTTAAAATATTTGAGTGAATAAAAATCATAATATCTACACAACAATGCAGTAATGTAATTAATAATGTCATAATTATAGAAAAAGAAAAATTATAAGATAGAAACATATTACATTACAATTTGTAAACAAATAATGTTTATTATATGTACAATAATATACTTAGCTTTGAGTCATGTATTATAGGAACATATGTTTAAATTATATATTAAACTATAAACTAAAAGTATAAACTATTATTTAAAATAGTATTTAACTATAGTTTGTGTATCAATTTCACTTCAAAATTATGAAAAGTTCTAAATGGACTGAAAAAGAACAGAAGTGCTTTGAACACTACCTAAAACTTTATCATACAGACTTCCGCTTAATAGCAGAGCTCTTACCCAACAGAACATATACATAAGTTAGAAGCCATTATTATAATGAACTTAAAAGAAAATTAGAACAATCTAACTATATTAAGGAACATATAACGATGGAACATGATAATGTTGATAGTCTATTTAGTAAACTATCAAATTTGTTGTAAGTAATTGAGAATGGAATAGAAAAGTGATCATTATTTACAAAAATGATATATTTGCCTCTTTCCATAACCAACATTATGTAATTTAATAGAATTTAGATGAATTTAGTATTTAATATTATTTAAATGCATACGGATTTCGAGTATAGTAAGTAATTTATTCTATATAATTTATTCAATAATTCAAACAAAAATGTTTAAACTAGCTCACTAAACGCATTTTCTAAATATTTCTAGTTGCAGTTAAAAAGCGCTCAGACTTGCGTTTACCAATTCACTTTTTAGGTTAACAAACTCACATTTGTCCTCTAAGCTCTTCAAATTTTGTGTTTGTTTTTATATTAACGCAACCAGTTATGCACCATCGACTTCACATGGTGAACTTATCGCATCCCGAACGGTGTTGAAATCCAACAGTGGTGTGTTACAAATAGTTTTTGTTGGTTGAGTTTAGAGTTTATTTTAGTTCGAAATCTGATGCAGAACTTATGGAACGAATAATTTGCCTTCTTACATATTTGAAGTGGAATATTAAATATAACTATATGTTGTTTTCAAATCACTTGTGTTAATTATTGTTGTTAAGTGCTTGAAATTAAGCATAATTAAGCCATGTTCAGAAATGATTTCAATATTGTGCTTATTATTACATCATTTAGCTTTAAATGAATTGATACTGTTGTTTGATGAATATATTTTACATGGCTTACTCTATTAGGCTTACTAAATGGCTTACTACAAAGTATAACAATATATTAGTTATTAAGACGTAATATAGAGATATTATAAAATGTCATTTTCCACTTTAAAAATGAAAGTGACTGTTATCAAACAAATGAAAATTCCACAAGTGCTACAACAAATTTGGAATACTGAAAATAATAAAATCACACCGAGCAGTAGTTACAGTATTATTAACAATATTGCAACTGAAATTAATCAAAATTCTTAAATTGAATAGTTGAAATTAATTCGAAGTAAAATCTAGCAATAATCCAATGTAGTTGTCTCGTTAATTAAGAAATGTGACAAAATTGAAGCATTTTCACCCTAAGTTTTCAATAATATTAATCTTTTGCTACAAAATTAACAAATGATTGTAGCAGCGATAGAGTTACCTGTCAGAAAATAATCTTTTAGTTAGACTCGTTTCCCAAACAAATAATTATAAGTTTAGTTAAGAAAGTGAAGTAAATTTGAAATATAATTTATTAAATATTTTTAAATTTGTTACTTACTTCGATTTTTAACCGCAACATTCGCTCCATAATTAATAATGTTTGATAATTACTAATAGTGGTTATTAGCATAAAACATAAAGAAGAAAATCATTTTAATTTCCAAATAGATCGATGAACGACTACCAAATTTTGTTTTTTCTCAAGCGGATCATGTTAGAGAGTAATTAATAATTTATCCAACAGTTTATACAACAAATAAAATAATTAATCTTTTATTTACTAAATTCACTCCATTTCCTTCCTCTGAACTCTGAACCCGAGAAGAGTGAGCCCGAACATCGGAACGCACTGCACCACCAAATAAATAAGTTCCAGCCACCAATAAGTAGTGTAAACTTGACCTTAAACGCAGCAGAAGAAGTAGAAACCCTTAAGTTTAAGTTCAAAAGCAGATTCGGTAATTATCAGGAGCGAATAAACTAAAAAGCAAATTGTTGAGATAGTTAGCGAAATGAGAACTAGGCGAGTTTCACTGAATATGTGCAGGTCATAAAGGGGCTTCACGAAATAGAAACAAACGCAATTGACTACGCACAAAATCAAATAACAAACGCCCATGCAAATAGCTGTTGATGGAACTAATATATCCTTATAAGCAGGTAAATCATAGAATTCGCACAAATAATACAAAATAACCGAAACCGCGAAAATAGCAAGAGAAAGGATGCTAAAACAAATCAAAACGGCCTTCAAAAAGCGCTAATTACGCTTCATAAACTTAGTCCACTAAATAATTACGTTGCTGTATATCACCAACAAAATAGCAAGCGGAAGCACGTAATATACATGCCTGTAAATAAACGTCAAATTCGCAAACAAATTCAAGGGCTAGAGCACATAATTAGATAACCTAACCAAAGCCAATAATGGAATTAACACAGAATGAATCTGTGGGTTTCGCAAAAACAAACGAATTAAAGATAATAGAACCAACATAGAATAAACACCTATTTCGGTGTATGCTACATATAACTCAGCTGTTTAATCGTATTAGCTGTTCAAACACGGATTATTAGACCGGTAAACACAGCTAGGATACTCACTATAATAAGAACCCATTAATGAAGTGGGTAAACATAAAACATATGTAAAAAATTATTATACTTCATAATAATATGCAATCATGGATACTATATATACTGATTTAACATTAATGTTAGGTATACACGTAAAATGTTACAGAGCAAATATAACGAATGAAAAAATGTTTTGAAAATGTTTTCTGTGATAGAATTATGAATAACCTAACATTAATGACATTAATGTTATATAAATATTAATAACACAGTAATAACACGATAAATAATACTATTATTTCTGAATTGACATAATTTGACGACATCTTAAAAAATACGAATTAAAAATATAAATTCTTACATGTGCATAATTACGGAAATAAGGAACACATGAAAATATTATTTTAAAATGTTCCTGTGATTGATGTAATTGATTATTGAGGATGTTTTTGAGATATACCAAAAGTGTATTTCTTATATTCTAATTTCACATATGCTCTATATTTAACTATGTACTAAATTATAAGATTAATAAGAAATAATATTTCAATTATTGTTATTTTTAACATAATGATCGTATTATTGTTATGGTCATATCAAGTTGATGGTCATATCTTATCTCAAGATATGATGTAATAGAAATAATTATGATATGAAATAATACACCATATTACAATTTTTTAGTTGAAGCATATTTTGTGTAACATTTTCACTTCTTACTATGAAAAGTTGCAAATGGAGTAATGAAGAACAAAAGCTCTTTGAATACTATATAAAACTTTATCAAACCGACTTCCATCTTATAGCTGAGCTTTTACCCAATAGAACATATTCATAAGTCAGAAGCCATTTTTACAATGAACTCAAAAGAAAACAAAATTTTCAATTGCACAATGAACCCAGTCTTTTAGCGCAATTATATGAAGAATTATCAAGATATGATACTAATTTTTAACGCTTTAAGGATTTGTTTGGAAGCAAATAGGACTATCATTTAAAATAATGAAACCTAATTATAAATACAATTTATTATTACATAAAATATTTTTAAAAGGTCTGGAAGCAAATTGAACCCAGTTAAAAACTACAAAAACCTCATTTTCAATTATTTTATTATCACATAACTAAATATAATTAACTTATTATTTTAATATATTAACTAAATCACAATGCATTAAATCATCCTATCTTTCAATCAAAATGCAAAATTTAACTCCAAATATTGAAATATTCATTCTAAATGATTACTGAATTAAACAAACATATTAGGATATGAAGAAGGTCTAATAGACATATCGAATTAATCTGAGTAATAGACACAATTGTATAATCATTTATTAATATATCTAATTTAATATATCTAATTTTGTTATTTGTGTGTCCTATTATTAATTTAATCTAGATATGGTTACAATTTAATCTATTGTTTAAACATATATTTAAACAACAAAATTGAGTATTGGACAAAATTGGTTATAGTTATTTCTATAAACTTCAACATTTTGTGAAGATCTCAAAAATTTAAACAAATTTTTACACATTAAATATATGTAATTCAAAATTAAAACATATTCAACGCTTAGATTTCACACTTCAAAGATATGCGTATAAGTGTCAAGTGGACTGAAGATGAATAAAAGTGCTTTGAACACTACCTAAAACTTTATCATACAGATTTCCGCCTAATAGCAGAGCTCTTACCCAACAGAACATATACATAAGTTAGAAGCCATTACTACAACTAAATCAAAAGTAAAGAGCTCAACGAAGGTTAAAGTATCATTGAGTCGAATACCAATAACAATATTGTGATTCAATTGAAGAACATATTGTCTAAGTTTGACAATAAGCTTCAAGTTTCGTTGAATAAAAAAAGTAAGTAGTTACGTTGCAAAATACATAACACCATTGCTGAGCTAGTAGACTTGGACACTAAAGTAGGAAAATTAACCTATTTGTTGGAGTTTTATCAAGATGGCTCTATTACGCTCAAGAAATGATCACAAATTTTATATACAGTCGGTCCAGATAAATGTTCATAGTAGGTGTTTTTTTGGAATGAGCTGGAGTTAGTTATATTTTTGCAATAGATACTATATAATAAGAAGAATGTTGGTAAAATATTATATGGTAATTTTTTCACTCCATAGGTTTTATGGAATCTCCTTCAGTTTTAAAGTCTTAAATAGTACATATTTCGATTTTCTTTCTAATATTATTTACAACTATGTTGAGATATAACAGAATATTTAATTTATCAATAAAAATATAAAAATTATTTAATATCGATTTTTAACAATATTTACAGAAATTACAATATTATAAAATGTAAGTTATTTATTCCCTGAAGTATCGATGTTGAATTGTTCCTGATAGTATATTATATAAACAGAAATTATATAATATTTGAGTCTCATTTTTATTAACGCTATGTCAAGATTAAATACTTAATGTGATTGAACACAAGTGAATGTACTTGTTGTTTTTGATTATTTTATATTAATATATTATAATTATATTTGTACGCTTATAGCTCTTGCTATCACGATTGAATGATTTAAATTATAATTTTTTGATTCAATATTTGATACATATTTTAACAAATAACTTAAGACATACAAACATATAAGTATTTTTTGTTACATTTATATATAACATGCATAATAAAATAGCTAAAAATGATATTATCTTTATATGTCATATTTAATCAAATGAACATTAAATACTCATATAAACCAAATAAACTATAGTATTGAATGCCAATATATTTGATTATATAACTAATATAATATTATATGATTATTGGATTTTAAACAACGGATATAGATATACAAAAATTAATATGTATTGGTATATTCAAAATTATTAGCCAAGAAGTTAAATTAAAATTATTTTAATATATTATGAATACATGATCTATAATAATTACAGTTATATTATGGTATTGAATGTTCGCAATGTACTCTTGTATGATATCATATTTTCAATATCTCAACCAATCAACAATTTGGAGTGTAGCCAATAAATAATTATTAATATAATTAATGTAATAACTAAATATTTTCTTTTAGTCAACCATTTACATTTATTTGTTTAAATATTAATAATTTACACAGTTGATACAATTTCCTCATTAAATTATTAGCTCATTAGATTATATTCTATTATTCACTATATAATATAACTTGTAATATTATGTTACGTAGCATGATCTAGTTATTGATTCATCTTTTATATTTTACATAAAATATATGTGTAACATCATTATTATGAATAATCCCCTTAAGGTCCTTGTTGAAAGAAACAATATATAAATAGTTATTACTATTATATTCTAAAAATATATCGTGTTCAGATATTATTATAATCTAAGTCAAATATTCGTAAGTTGTATTAAATGCATTAAATACAAAGAAGACGTGGAGGTGTGGTCCAAACTCTTATCATTATTATATACTCTCACCTTCATAATTTATATAGTGAGTTTTATGCTAAGTCAATTAATATATTCTTAAGTTGTAGCTGAAAGTTAAAACTGGACAATTTTGACTATTTATAAAACCAAAAAACTCATATCGTCCAGTCTTTATTAAGCGCTATCCCTACTAGTTATAACAAATGTACTAAGAAAGAATTCAGTCTTTATAGTTTGGTCTCTTCGAATTGGTCAAATACAGAAGTGTAATTTTTAACATCTTGTTTATCAAAAAATTTGATGGCTTATATCGAGTGCAGTGAAACGTATAATTTTCTTCAATCTATCTCTTCGATTCCACATTGCCATTTAGCAGTTTCCATAAGTTTACTCGTAGCCTAGATTATTCGTCCTCAGTTTCCTTCGTAATTTCGGTTTAAAATTGTAACGAGTGCACTTTATATTAAAATTCATATCATAGATCACTTCTATGGCAATTACCCATATTTTAGTTCTGGAGTGGAACATAGAAACTAATTTCAAAAAACAGTATATTATATATCAATAATTATATTCATATATGTGGCAAGCTCCAAAGTGCTCAAAACGGGTGCATACACATTTGTCCAGATTGAGAATGCAAAAAAAATTCGTAGAATAGTAGTGATGTCCACATTTAATAAATATCTTCTTCGTATTGCTATATACTTATAACTATTACATTTTCCTCTTCACTCTCCTTAAATCTTTACCACCTCAAATATATGCTATTTTGCTGTATCACTATTACTTGGAATATGATAGTCTATATCTTCCAACATTTGCAAGAAAGAATTTTTGCATATTTTAAATTAATATACTATTTTGATATTTCGATTGAATTGAGAATTATATCAATAACACAAAAATGATCATTATAATGCATAGCTCAGATTGGAATGATATTTCAAATTTATTATTATTACTACCTTTGATCAATAAATATATTAAAAGTTATTTGATATTAGCATTGTAACTCATTGTAGCATTGTAACTCATTATATTAAAGAAAGATTTTTAATCTTTGTAATAACAATATCAATACATCTATTTATCTTACAATTATTTATTTCAGTGTAGTCATTTATTTCCATGATTTCATTAATTCTCGGCTGAATTTCTCATTCGGCTGAATTATAAGGCTCATTTTTATGGTTAATCATTTTAAAGTATTTTCTGTCAATTATTTGCAAACATATATTTCCACTCCAACAATAATGAAAGTGTCAGTATTTAAGACCATACATATACCGCAATCCCTGTACCCAATTTGGAATTCCGAGAAGTGCTCCATATCCCCATCCATAAGCTGTTTATTTGCGCCTATTTCCACACCACGTCAGTAATAATAAGATAACTTAAGATAACATTCTGTTTAAAATATATAAGAGGTGGAACACATAAAATAACTGATATAGAAATAAACGCAATGCATTAAAACAATGAATTATCAGTTCAATTAAATAAACGCTCAGTACAAAACGACAATAAATTAATTGTAAGTGGTTCAAAAATGTTAAAAATCCGTTTTAAATTTCATTTTGAATAAAAACAAAGATGTAAAAACTTTCGCTCAAAAACAAAAGAAAAATGTTTTGCGATTGAAACGGAGAAACAACGAAAACGATTTTTGTTTTGAAAGTTGCGAAGTATTCGTTTAAATGATTCAAAAGCTGTTTTAGTGAAAATATGTTTCATTTGGTCTTTTATTTATAATCATTTTATTGTTTATTTATTTATTACTTCGTATTTAATTGTTGTTTTCATCTTGGTTTAAATTCAACAATTAAGTAAAACTATACTATGGTGTTAATAAAACGGGCTATACGGCTTATGGTGAATTCGAATATAGGAAAAAGAAGTGTTATTAAAATTAATTTTGGTATTAAATAGTTTATAGAATAAATAATCATAATACACGTCATAATACACTTATAAAACTTAAATATTTTAAGAATAATAATACACAATATAAATTTATGTTATAGTATGTTTTTAACATAAATAACAGGAACCCGAAGATTGGAGATAAGTTAACGGAATACACAATAATAATTTATCAACTTAAATTCACAATATATGCAAATTGGTAATACAATTACATTAACATATATAATCTATATATTAAAGTTTTCCGCTCTAATATTAATGAAAGTTACTGTTTCGAAGTAATACTCAATACCATAAAAATTAGAGTAAATATGGAAAACAAAGGACAGCATCATTTAAAATTTAAAAAACGACACAATATGTCACTTAGAACATATGAATTCCTAGCACAATGTTCAACAAACAATAAATGTTTTGATAAAAATTAAGGAATAAACAAAAACTATTAGATTCTTAAGTCATTAATGTTAACATATTGAAAGTTGTCTCGAGTTAGTAACTAATAACGTGGATACACTCTAATGTAATTAATTAAGTATTATCTAATATTTCAAAACATTATTTAATATTTCTTAAAAATGACGAATTATGAATTTCTTACGTAATTTTTATTAACTATATTATCTAACTGCTTTGTTTTGTTATAACTTTCATTCATTCACAAATTAATCACTGCACACATACTGCAGACTCTCAAAGATCATCCCAAAACTCGGTTAAAAACTCGGTTATTTAATGTCTTCAAAATTAGACTATAAACGAAAAGTTATGAACGATATTGGATTACACACTATTCCAAAACTTAACATGTCACTATAACTAAGGTGGTTAAACATATTATCTTTTTAATTACCACCTCACACAGTGAAATCATATCATGTTAAGATTTTAAATATAAGATTTTAATATTTATTTA
This sequence comes from Hexamita inflata, assembly GCA_963988835.1. Classification (NCBI taxonomy): domain Eukaryota; phylum Fornicata; order Diplomonadida; family Hexamitidae; genus Hexamita; species Hexamita inflata. The sequence goes on from CAXDID010001119.1 coordinate 91,548, forward strand.
ATATTTGAATATTAATATAATAACTTATTTTAATCATTAACCAGTAATATAAATCGATAGAGTAAAATCAAGCTTTTCAATATTTAAGATTTAGTAGTCTCATCTCAGTTAATGTCTTTCAGTTTTCTTTCAGTTTGGTTAATGAACTATTTTAAATCTAAACCTCTCACTTATAGTACCAAGTATCTCAAAAGACATTAAGTGATTCTAGGAGTCTGAGGGTGAGTATCTTCGAGAGTCTGCAGTACGTAATATAATTAATATTATGTATATATATATTCACTCTATACCATACGTAACTTTTATTTAAATATATTGTCTAGCTGTTTTGATCTGTTTTGTATATTATATTGTGAAAAGAAAATAAAGTAAATAAAGGCACAGGAGAATCGAGCATCGACTCGTTCTTCTGAAGGAGCATACATGATACTGGTACTTCATGAGTTTTAGTGATGAGAAACTTCTAATACATAAATTGCTAACTAAAAATCTTATGGATTCATCAACAACAAGATTATAAACGGCCTGCTAAGAGAGCTATAGTATTCACTGCATCATTCAGGAAATGATCAAATATGATTGTAAGTAATCTTGATGCTATGATAAGATACACCTATATTAAACACCTATATTAAATTGTAAATATAACACAACATTTCAGAGAATACAATAAAAAATGCTGCACCTTAATGAATATATTTTAATAAGAATAAGTATACAGTAGCTGTAACACCTTGTAACCACCTTATCCACACCCATCATCTCTGAAAATTTAATAACCTAACATTAATGTTATATAAATATTAATAGCACAGTAATAACACGATAAAGTATAAAACAATACTATCATTTCTGAATTGATATAATTTGATGAAATCTCAAATAATTAACACTGAAAATATAGAGTCCTTTATGTACAGGAGTAAAGAACGCGTTAAAATGAATACATCATTTTTTAATGTTTCTTGTGATTGAAGTAATTGATTATTGAGTGGATGTTTTTGAGATGTACCAAAAGAGTGAGCCGATATATAGATACACCTAGTTTTCAAGACAATTATTACGTACAAAAGTATAGTGAAATTAGATAACTAGTTAGCTTTAAATGTAGTTAAATGGATGATAATTGAGTTGTGACAAAGTATGACAAACTTTACTATACATTCTATAAATAGTTATCAATCAATCATAATCACTTACTATATTCTCTCCATTCTAAATCTCTGTACATATTTAATCTGTAACATTATTAAAATTTACACGAAAACAACATCAACATTCAATATCAACATTAAATCAAATTCTACGCACTCTTTATTTATATTTTTTAAAATAAAGTTTAACTCACCCACTCCAATGAAGAAGGTTATCGGTTCTCAGCAGCGCCTTCAGAAAGCTATGATTTCTAATTCGAGTTTTTCACAGCTCGTTCTCAAATCCGAAAAGTCGTTTTCAATCAAAGCGAACCAATCTGTGGATATATTCGCGAACGAATTGATCGCACATAGTGCAAATAACGAACCAATGATAAAACAAATAAAAGAAACGACCAAAAAACTTAAATAAACGATTCAAAGAACGGTGTAATTGAAATATTTACTCGGAACGTACGAAGAAAGCCTCAACAAGTGCAACATCAGTGCGAAGAAAATGAAAGACACATACTGAGCATTTTAGCAGAGAATTAAATGTAAAAATTACAAGTTGTAAATATTACAATTACTATTCAACCCAAGATAACATAAGATAAACATAGATATACAAATATAGGATTTTAGTATATTTATGAAGAAGAAATGATTAAATGACAATGTGAGTAATGTCTAAACTACTGTTCTTAACTAAAAAGTAATATTTTATAACGATATATTCATTTGTATATATTATTCTAACTACAGTTAGTAGTTATGAAGTTATGTAACAAAATATTTCAATATTATTAGACTTTTTCTATACTTTTCTATAATGTGTTGTTATTATTGATAATATAATCTTTACAACTTGTTTAGCTCACTAAACTATAAAATTATTCAGTCTACAATATCACTGGAAGTATGTTGAGAACATAAAGGACTCACAATCATAGGGATTAAACGATCCATTACTCATCTATGGAATTTTGAAAAAGTCCTAATTCAATATCTTTTGTTATTATACAACAACTGGAATTATTGGAAGTTATTATATTGGAAGTTTAGGCATTTTGAAAAGTTCAGGAAGTGGTGGTAAAACGGCAACAACAACCGAATCATGCGATGCAGACCCCACTGATTATGGAGAATTAATCTATTCTTCTTGCACACCTACTTATTTGTGTATTTCATTATAATAGTGTGTTCTTAGTTAGCCGTATGATCTTGTTTTGAAATGCTAAGCTATTTTTCTAAAATCTTTATTATAAATACCCAAAAGTTTTTCAAACAATTCGTTTTCTTCTGATGTCCATCTGGAGAAATTTGCTTTTGCTTTGCTCATATGTCTGGAGTGGAAGAGTTTACCAAATCTGTTAGAAATACAACTAATAGACTGTTTAAAATCGTAATGTGTAAATATGTTTAAATCGACTCTATCCAAGTTTCAACCCAAATTTTAGAGTTGACGTTCTTTTAGACTAATTAATTATATGACTTATAATGCCTTATATTTGAGTTTAACAAACGTTTAAATATGTTTAAACAACAAGTGAAATAGTTAAACTATCAGAGCTGATTATTCAAAATTATGTAATACAATTCATTTCTTATAAACTAAATTATTTGTGCTGTTTTAAACATATGTTATATTTAAACATCACATGTTAGTTCTAATATGAAAAACTTATGAAAATTATTTACGATTAAAATACTTCAAACAATATTCACTTATTCATCTATTTTCTTCAATTTTCATTTCTTAATGTAATTCAGGATATTCTGATTATTTTAATGAACGATGCGCAGATTTTGAACGATAATATCGCAATGTTGGGTAATGTTAATGACTTGTTTAACGAGTGTCTTCATTGAACGTATTTTCTGTTTGATTATGGAGGCGAAGAATGTAGCCTCATCTTCGTACTCGCTTCCAAGTTCTGAATTGCTCATAAGTGAAGTCTGACTATGGCTTGCACTGAGAGAGTTAAAATACTCGACACTGTTTTTATGAACTGTTTGAATATTCGAGGATGAACTCCAAATCTGCTCAAGTTTTGACGGAACTTTCAGTTGATATTTGGAGAACATTCAAATTAAAGTGGAATGAATAAAAAGATAAAAACTGTTAGTATAATATACATAAGGAAAATAGCATATTGAATTAAAATACTGTTGTAAATTAAAGTTAAATTAAAATACACTGCTAAATAACTGAATATTCAACAAAAATATTACATACACGTGTTAATACATAATTTTTATTTAAAATTGAATAACTATGAATAACTTTTGTGAATTTCAAACAAATTAAGTGAACTAATATATAAAAGTTTTCAATGTATTTCAAATCAATTAGTTAAAATATTTGATAATGAACTTTATAATCTGAAAATATGTAAAGTGAATGATAAAAATAGATAATTGCAGAATACAAATGTAATATATGTGCTCAAGTATTACTGTTACATACCACTTCAAAATGAGTTAGTTAAAAATTATTGAATAGTACACAGAACAGTTAATAAAGACCAATTTTACCACGATTTATTTTGATCAATTCATTGAATAAGCATATTGTGGTGAATATGACTCGAATATTGATAATACTTGCGAAAATACAGATATTCTTGATTAATTTATATAAGATTTTGTATGTGATTAGTGAGATATTATGTTCAATTCAATATATCATATAAACATTTATCACCCAACTATAACGTAAACAATGCCTTGAGCCAAGATTTTCAAAAGACCTTAGTTTCCAGTTTCTTCTACAAACTATTCCAACTGTTCTGACACGCTCTTCACCTCGAAAACGACAACCACTCCACGATTACCATCGAATCCTACCATATAAGCTGATTTTAATTCAATTTTCTAAAATACTTTTATTTACGTTTTCTCTTAGTTGCTTAAACCAGCAGAACGGTAAATATTTGGGCGGGACAACACACTTGGATCACTAAACTAGGATATTTTTGAGTCAAGTAGCGAGAAATAAGCAGAAGTGTACGGCTGCTTAACTAAAATATCAGCTAGTTTTTCTTTAGAATCATATGAAATATCTTCGTCATTTTAATTCAACTCACGACCCAATACATCATGTAAATTAAAAACATCAACTTCCTATTGTGTCAAAATATCTTTAATTATCATGTTTTTGATGTCAGATTCAAATTCGATCGCATAATACAAAGGTCTTTGTACATAACGCAAAGACATCGGAGATCGGAAACTTATATTTACCACATTCACTACATTTTCACCAACTAATTAACAATTTACTTAACATACACCATCAATTGCTTAACGAACAATTACAGAATAAATAGATTTTGTATTTAATTAATTCACTTTAACTGTAAATTGATTTTATAATACTATATCAAATTATTCTTCATTTGTTTTGAATTGACAATCAACTATTCTGCCATCTTAAATAAGTGAAAAGTTGAATGGTTATTTCGATTTACAAGTAAATTTAAAAACACAGTCGTTAATTGGAACTAAACATGTATTAAGAAGTTTAAACTAAATAGGATACATCATCCCACATATTGCTTGCTAATATGCAGGAGTTGATTGTATTTGAATTCTTTATTAAGATGGTTTTAAAAATAGTGGTTATCCAGGAGAAGCTTTTGCAAGAATTTATATATTTTCATCCATTTATATTATTATTTAATCTGGATTTAGTACGAGAGATTAGTTCATTATAAATTATTTTGAAGGGCTTTCTACAGTAAATTCGCTTTGTGTACATATTATTGGATAATTTATGGTTTTGAATTTAAATACTATGTTTTATTCGGTTTATCCTGGCTAATATGAGAATTTGAGAACGATAATTTGTTCATTTTCCAATTTGAATTGGATACTACCAGTTATTACTTTGAAGAATTTGAGGAAGTTGGTGAGTGATGCGAATATAACTTGTGGTTGAATGATTATTTCTATATCTGATCCAAGGTAGTTGTTATTGACTTGGAATTTCACAGGAATTTGTATTTCTGTGTCGAACGTGATATATTATGTTTTTACTTTGGATGCGAGTTGGCTAGCTTTGCTTGCGTCGAAGCTGTATAGGTGTATGTCGTCGCTTACCAGCTGGTTCATATTTTCGCGCATGGTAGCTAGTTCTCTGCACAACGAGGCTTGAATTGCCATAACTTTATCAATTTGCAGTTTAGTCATTTTATTGAAGTTTTAGCTCACTAATACTTGCGAGAACAGTTAAAATTCAAGTATGCCTGGGAAAAACCTCTGCTAAATATTTTTCCGGATCATTTCTAGCGCATTCAGCTGTACTAAGCTCATTTCAAATACGTATTGTATTTAATATAGATTGCTCGTGGTGTGGTTTATAATGTTGTTAATTACAGCTAGTAGTCTAGCGATCATTAACTGATTTTAGAACGTAAGGTCTCCAACTTTTCCACTCCCATCTACGAATTAAGGGTTTGTGAACGAGAGTAAATGAGTTAGTTCCGATATTTGGCTGAAAACGAGGAGGAAATCGGCCACATTTATCTTTGAGCCGTTGCTCCAGTTCATTTTGAGGAGGAACTCAAATTGTTAATAAAGGAAAAGGAGCCTTTGTTACTAATTCTTATTTGTTGCACAAACCTCATCAGACACTACTAATAGGAGTGAGAATAGTTAGATTTTATCAGCGGGTGATTTGATAGCTAAAGCTGTTGTGAATAAAAGCTCCATTATGTCCTTGAATAAAGTATTGATTTATGATTAGTAAGTTACAGGGAGGAGCTCAATCACATCCGAATTAAGGAGAAACAAGTTTTACAAATTAGTTGAGAGCGTTTAATCCAATTGGTGATCGAATACGAAACGCTCAATGCTCACGTCCAACTTCTTGTTCATTTACTACTCCACATCGAACTTAGTGCGAATCTCCATGAAAATGCAATTCAAAATACCAAAAGCTGCGAAAATCGTAAATGTCTCTGTCATCTCCTACTTAAGATACACCTGCGCATACTCCAAAGACTTGTTCCAAAACTTGTTCGGAGCACAGGACTACAACAAATAATAAGATATGCACTAAATCGCTATTTACGTTGACTTATCGCTCGGACTCATCTCCTGCATATCCATCGTTATATCCTCCAACTAATTCAATACTGTCTGATATAAGGCCTAATAACGCTTGAGAAACCCTTGAGCACATTTTCTGCCACCGTACTTGTAATAAGGAATCTCGTAATTCGTGCTCATACGATTTATTTTTAATTACTCAACTAAACTAGGATGCTTCTTCGGCTAATAAGTCATTAAATGAATGTTCATGAATATCTGTTACAAGGCCTTATACTTCCCTATCCGCGTTTTCTCATTCTTGTATTCCGAGGTTTACTTTTAGTAATTTTTGTCCAATTCGTTAATAATCCACTCTTGCACCTCTAAAGACTTTTCACAAAATTATTTCGAGCTTGTACACGTCCAAGAATACTTCCAGGGCATTTTCTTAAGCTTTTATGTTACGAGTTCTAAATTTTGATTATCTGAAACTAAAAGAAAATGTATTTATGAATGAGTTAAGTTATTCTTTAGAACTACTTAATCAAAATAATCAACTGGAATGTCGGGTGTTATCTAATCAATAAATAATGCTAGATAAGGTACATTTTTTGGTTTTAGCGATATATTCAATTCAAATGGAGATAACTTTAGTTATTCTGGTTCAGTTGATGCATTAGAGTAATTACCATAGCGGAAAGACAAAGATCCTAAAGTAATTTTGTCATAAAATTAGCATTGAATCATATCCATATCGGTACTAACAAGGCTATTTTAATTTATACAAGTCTAGCACATGCCCATAAAAGACGTATATAACTGTTTATTTCCGAAAACATCTATTATCGGATTCTCTGTAACAAGCAGCTTTGATGTCTCTTCGAGCCAGTCAAACATTGGAGTGACGATTAAAGATAAGATGATTGTATTTTTATTATATAATAAGAAAACGAATGATTTTAAAAATATGTTAAATGAACTCATATTATCTTCATATTCTTGCAAGCAAGGCCTCTAGTACTTTGTCTATCATTGCATTATCATGTATAAATTGGCTTAAGCTGCTTATATCATTGCTTTATACTTTAATTTTCAATATTTTTTCCAGTTTCTTTTTCTATTTTTCATTTAAAAGTTTAGGTTGTTAAACTTTTGCATCTTATTGTTGTGTAGAAGTTGGTTATATTTTAGATTTAATCATGTTGTAGTCTAATGTTATTAAATCGCTTCTTAGAGTTTTGCTATGAATTTTTTATATTTTTGGTGACGATTATACTTCTGGAATTAGCTTTTCTTCAAATTTGTAAAGAGGGATATTCTTTTCTTTGTCATTAAATTTAATTTCGCATTTTGTACCACATAATTCAAATGAATAATCTTTATCTTCAACAATTATTTCTTAACCTCCCAGATATTTTAATGAATTCTTGTCATAAGAGCATACACATATTTATTGTCGTTAAAAGTTTTACTAAAATGAGCTTTACTCAATTTTATTTTCTTTTAACAATTTTTTATCAGGAGCATCATTAATTACAATTGGCGTCAATTCATCACCTAACTATGCACGCACAAAAATGATTTGATCTTTTGTATCTAGTACTAAAAGCGAATAGCGTTATGTAATATTTTTTAGAAGAAGGAACTGGATTGTAAAGTCAATTTATTCTGATTTTTAATTAATTTTATAGAAACCTAAAGTATCAGGAAGTTATACAGATCCTACTTCTTCTATAGAACTGATACCATGTGATTGTGCTACATTTACAAACACAATTTAAGTTTAGTGATAATCATTAGAAAATGATACTAAGTCGAAATGATATCCGGATGGAGATTTAAGCGCAATACCTAGCTTATTTCCACGAACTTTTGAAGTAGAATATGTTACATAATGCATTTCAATTGATTCGTCAGGAGCTGATGCTAATGCTATTCTAAACTCAAGACCTTCAAACTTTTAAATATAGAAACTCTTATATTACGAAATATTAAGTTTAAATAACTTAACTTTGTTAGTCATTATGAATTTAATGTTGCAATGTGATACGCGAGTTTATATTGAACACTTAAATGGCTTAGCCGGATCAAATGCAAGTGATTCGAACGCTATTTTATTACCTTAATATAATTAAATCTGTAGTTGTGTCAATTCTTATTTTGGTGTTGATATAGGAGTATATTCAAGTTGCATTGAAGCGGAATTGGTTTTAGTTTCGTGTATTGATTTTACTATTAGCGAAAAAGTATATCGTGTTAAGTTGGCTACATTTATAAAATTTGGATTATCGGGGAATTGAACCCCGGGCCTCGTCCATGCTAGGGACGCGCTCTACCAACTGAGCTAACAACCCACATTATATTTATCATATTTCCAATAAGCGATCAAAATATTCTCTTTTTAACTCTATCACTCGAAAAACATGTCGCTTCTTCCAACTTGGGCTTGTGTTTATTATCCGCTGGTTTTTACTTGCTTGTTCGCATAAGTGCACATCTTGAATTCTTCTCCAAGGAAATCTATCATGCTGTCAATGAGTGTTTCTTCGTAGCAGTTGTCAATGTCGTTGTGCCCGGCCCCGTTCACGCTCACGAACACGCACTATTCCGTTTCTCTAATCCTCTCTTGGTGCTTCGTGTTGTAATATTCCTTAACCGGGTTTTCCTTCCTAAGTTTGTTAAAGTTCTCCTCAGCGCACCTGAACGGAACAAGTTCGTCCTCCGTTCCGTGCACAATCAGTGTTCTGCATTTAACGCTTAGAAGCCTGAGCGCGTTGTTGAAGGTGCTCGGGACGCAAAGGGGCTTCTTACAGAACACTTATATTCCAGAAGATAAGCCAGACTCAATGATTAACGCGTAAATTTACTTGGTTTGGGCCAAAAAAGTAGCAGTTGTGGACCCAATAGAACGCCCCCAGGAAATAACTGATTACAACGGATAAGTTGCTTGAACATAGTCGTAAATGGCAACTGCGATCATGTTAGAAGAAGACTCAGTTGGGACTCCAGTATTCATCCCATAACCAAGGTAGTCGTACGAAATAATACGAGAACACAACATCTTAGACACATCAGTCAACCACGTGTGCTGAATATTCGCAGTCTCCTAATTACTATGTGAATAGATTATCGTGAATGGCAACTACTTAAGTTAAGTCGGTGGCTCTATGATGTCTATGTATATCTTTTAGTTCAATTACGGCACATCTATGTATACCGGTACGAATCTCAGTTATTCCTTTTTAAATCGCGGCGGCTTGTTATATGCTATTTTTTCGATTAAACTCGGCATTGGTGTGGAGATAGTTATAAAATATATTGATATAAACACTAGGCAAAGGCTTAAAATATCTTAACTATCAACAAAATCACAACAAATTCAAATATACAACAAAATATTTTGCATTCTAGATGGAATTTGCGTGTTTCATAGTGTTTTTATACGTATCCAATAATATATTGATGCATTACTTGAAATTTTTGTTCCACACCAATGGATCCAAATATTCCAATTCCGCGTGATGTTTTACAATAAATGGAGCGCTCATAATTAGAGCTAAATGCTTTAGAAGATTAATAGCAAAGTTTAAAGTAATAGAAAATGGATGCAATTGATACATCATTTTTATAAACATCTGTATTGGATAAACCGTAAGCTCTTCCAACTGAGTTGAACGACGAAACGTATAAGGGTAACGCAGCGATGATGTTTTTAATGCGTGACAAGCAATATACGCGTGAGTACGAGGTAAAACTCGAGGCGCAGAAAATGCGTGATGCTGAGGACAAGGTTGTAAATAAATCTTTGCGTTCGTTCTTCTTGGGTAATGTGCCAGAGTTGAATTAGAAGAAGTATGCTGATGATCCAAAAGCGTATGCATCAAAGGTGCTTGAGTAGTGTGCTGTTCCACCAAAGTCTCGTTCAACTGCGCGCTCTCAGTTGCAATCTTCTCAGACTTCCTTGAATTTGACGCATTCGACAGCTTTGAAGCAGAATTTTTCTGATGCGGCCCTTCAAATTAAGACCAGGACGTTGAATAAGTCCATGAAGCTGTTCCAGTAATAATTGGAGGAGCCCATAAACTCCAATCAGTCCATATTTTCAATCGCGTTCAAAACGTAGAAACTAGCCGATTTCTTACTCGGTGATGCTACAGAAGCTCTGTCTAAAGACTCAAAGGAGATCTGCACCGCCTTGTAAATGGTTCGTTAAGCCTTCCAACGCTCATTCTCAGACTAAAAAGCCGGTGAATATTTAATAACCGCCGAGCTCTCCCGTTTAAAATAGGAACTCTACGAATCCGAACTCGCAAGGGAGCAATTGAGGAAGAGGAGCATCGAAATCGCACTCGGTTTAGAGGAAAAACGCAAAATTCAGGTTCAATAAATGCAACTTCAAATTGAGGAAACGGAGAAAAAGAGATTTTAAGAAGTTCAAGCGGTCATGAACAAGTCTAAGGAGTATGGAGAACAAGTAAGAACGCTCAAAGCCCTGGTGGATATAATCAGATAAGATTAGTAAGTTTAACAAGTAGAAAAACTTAAATAGTAAGTGCTTGACAAGGAGAAGGAAATAAATGATCTCCTTGTTAAATAGCTGAAAATGCAAACAAACGCCGAAAAACAACAAGAAGAACTGGGCGGGCTCAAAGCTAAACTGGCTGAACAAGAATCGGTCATGGACATCATCAAAGTTCAACTCAGAAGCTCCGAATCGCAGAAAGAATACTGCAAAATGTGCAGCCAAAAAATACTCAACAAATCAAAAACAATGGCAACCGAACTTTAAATGAGAATAGACCGCGTAACCGCCGTTTCAAACTCAATCCAAAGCCTAGAGCAAGGATTCTCAAACGATCAGGAAATGCTACTCAAAAGAATTCAAATGAATCAAGACGACGAACTCATGTTCAACGTTGACTTCATCGCCATGATGAAAGAACTGCTCATTATCGAAGACAAGCTCAAACAAATGCCAGATATAAAAAGATACGAACTCACCATCAAAGATAAAGAAACGGAAATAGCCAGACTCTCCGGAATTGAAAAAGAACTGATTCAATTAAGAAAAGCCTACAAAGCTATCATGGCTAAATCAACAGATGGAATGTCTGGTTCACACGGTTAAAGTGTGGTGGCATAGATGCCCACATAGTAGTCCAGTTCTCAGTAGGTATCAGAAAGTCGTGTTACTTTACTTAGACATTAACCCATTAATTTATTAGTTCCAAAATAATTTAAACTTATAATTTGCTAAAAACAAAAGGATGACCAAATGAAAATGTTAGCAATGAACTAATTTAATGTAACAGCTGAATATGTTTAATGTGTAATATAATAATTTATGCTATAGCTAAGCCAGACGGCAATATAATAATACAATTCTATGTCTACTATATTTAATCCTCAATTAGAACCAGGTGGTTAACCAATATAAATGACAGAAACTTTAAACTCATTGTTTGTTCAATTTTTAGATCAACACTTTTAAATAAAAGCAGATTCCGAATTGGTGCTAAACAAAATAGCTTATGTATTATAAACATTTAGCGAAGACCAATCATAAAACGTTAATGATGATTCACTATATTTAACATTAGGAAATGTTATTCTCAATTAACCAATAAATGCTGATGAAATACAATTTTTAGTATTTTGTTATTTGTTAGCAAAAGGAGGCGTTAAAATTTCGGAAACATAACAGCTCAAAAAGCTAGACTTCATTCCTACTCCAAATGTTGAGTATATTTCAATTAAACGAGCATAACTTATAAGTCAAATCGTATTGAATAAAGCAGTCTAAAGTGGATACTTTGAAAAATTTATAACATAGGCACGAGCAACTGAGATGATTCATGACTTAACTCCTCCAGATATCTAAAGATTTAAGCCAGCTATTGTCGATGAAAGTATAACTGAAGGTGTAATATAAGTAATTTGTGTTCCATTTTTTGTTGTAACTTTATTAAAAGCATATCGTGCTGAAACTATGGTGCGCTTAGAAGCTCTACGTGTTATGTACGCAGGTTCACTAATTGAGTAAGCAAATTTGCAAAAATCAAATAATATTTCTGATGCCTCTCGTTTTAGAATTATAACCGAAATAGTACGTACAATAAATCCTTTAGCACCTTCTGGTTATATAAATTCTGCTTATTTAGATGCTGTTTGGAGATCTCCAAGCGCTATATGGGCTGTGCTAATTGATGCATGTAGAGTTCGCGGTATTTTTGCTACTGGTTTATAAGTTCCACCATTAGATTGTGCGATGTACGCCGTAGGTGGGTATCGTTGGTTATAAACACCTCCTGTTGTTTCAATCTTCCCAAAATTATTCAAGTTGATAAATTTATTGAAAGCTATTGCATATTAGTTATAATCTGTTGGTAATAGTACGTTATCAAATATATCTTAGTTAATATTATAACTTAATATTGACGAAATTGACTAAGATAACTAATATGCTGTTTTAAATGTTCTAAAATCAATATTAATGTAGCTTGTATAAGCTCTGTTCTCTATAATTCTTACATCTGGTGAAGATTTAAGTACGATTCCAGTTAAAACTGCAATTCTACAAAATAATAATTTTAAATTAAAATAAACTCCTGAATTCGTGCAAAAAGTGCTAGAATAAGGTGTAGAACTGCTTACTGTAACATGTTGTGCTCTTTGTGGTTGGGAACTTGGCGATTTTGATATTTATGAAATATGTAAAGGATCCAACAAAAAGATTGAGAAAGGAGAAAAGATAGAAAAAACTGATAAGGTTGATAAGGCTGTAAGCAGAAAGAAGGCAAAGTGATAAATAACTATATTATAATTATTGTATTAATGTGTTATTTATCATATTAAAATCATTTCTCAATTCTTATAATCTCATCAACTGAGTCCATCACTAGCTATTTATGTGCAATAAATATGAGAATTATATTTTTAGATTTGCAATATGGAATAAGGCGCTCCAATATTTTTCTTTCAGTCATATCATCTAAAGCCGATGTTGTTTCATCTAACACTAAAACTTAGGTATGTTAACGCATTAACGCTCTGGCTAAACATATTCTTTGTTTTTAGCCTCCGCTAAGTTCACTAACTATTTCATCAAGTTTTAAAAAATTAATTTCAGTTATAGTAATTATTGTATTCAATTTATTAATATCTGGTATTTCACCATAACAAATATTATCTTATAAACTTAATCCTTAAATAACAAAATCAAATTAATTGCACACTGTTATTTAAGTTCTAAGTTCAACTAAATTCATTGAACATATATCTTTTCCATTTAAGGTAATCTGTCCGTTGTTCAAATTATATAATCGTATCATTAAGGCAGCAATGGTTGATTTTCCACATCCAGTTTCGCCGACAAGGGCATAACTAATACCTGTCTCAAATTTTATATTCAAATTATTTAATAGTTTTTAATTGTTGTAAGAATATTAAATATTTTAAAGTTCGATAACTGGCTTATTATTTATTTAAATTTTTGTATTTTCGTTTTTATTTAGTTCACTAATTTCTTCTAAATCTAGATTTCTTTCACATAATGATTTGAATGGAATAGGTTTAATATTTACTTTTGTTGATACTTTTTTCAACCATTCAACTACCTATGAAACAGAATCAAATACTTGTTATTCTTATGGCAAATCAAAAACTGATATTATATGATCCAACATATTCTTTTATTCAATTAATTATCCTATAAATTCAAAAGATTCAGTTATTTGTGAATAAGTATCTTTAACAAATTTTGTAAACCTTTTTGACTCTATTATTGTAAATTTCTCCAAATATATTTGTTTCATAATAATTAAATTCGTTGATATTTCGCGATATACTTCGTTAAATTTTTTTACTCTGTTCTTTGAATCTCTTATATCGTTTAATTCATCAACTTTACCTGTTTATTAATTTAAATTTTCATATATTAGTTGAATTTCATAGTCAGATTAACAATACGCTTTACTTGTAAGATTTCTTTAAGCTACCATACCAATCGCGCTTTAATTGATATTTCTAAATTTCCTGAATTCTTTATTTGCTTTTTTCGATTTTGTATTAAGTTTAAGAATTAAAATAGATGTAATTGGCAATGGTGCGAAAACAACTAAAGAAAGCAAACTTAAATAGCCAGGATTTTTCAAATCAAGTCCCAAAGTAAAAAGTGGTTCAATGATATTATCCACAAAATTAGTTATAAGTCGAGCTAAATCAACAGCGTCATCGTTAAAACTTTAAACTTATTCGAATAATTTGGATTGGCTTTATAACGGTTGATTAAGTGCAATTTTTAACATTAATGCTACAGTACTCTTTTTGACATTTTATCTAAATCTTGAATCTAAATTTCTCTTTAATTTTGAGATGAACTTTTTAATTGTGTTTATGGTAACCTTTTTAATTGTTAATAATATTATATATTGTTATACATACATATATAATTCTTTTTTACCACTAATATAATATGATTAGAATTTATTGTTTATACTTAAACTTTTAAATTAATTTGTTACTAGAATTACTTCATCCAATGAAAATTAAACCTAATTTAGAAAATATTGAGATAAAACTATGTTCAATATTGTCAAAGAAAAAGACATAATTAATGTTGGACCGGTGAAAAGTAAAATAGCAATAAACATTTACCTAGATTTCATTTATGATGTGGAAAGATAAACCTCTAAATATATTAAATATTTATTTATTGTATTATAACAATTTCGCATCTTTAATGAACAAAGGTGAAATATGTAGGCATGGACATGCTGTATTAGCAATAAAGGCGCTGTAAAAATAATTTGATGATACTAAAATTGAAAATGAACGAACTAAAGCAGTATTTTTAGCTGTTGCTATTTTAGATTTACTTGATTTTTAAGATATTATTTAAAAATACAAAGATAAACTTGAAAAATTAATTATGAGTTCAATCAATAATGCAGAGGAACCTATACAATCATTATAATGTGTTCTTTAATTGGCTGTATTATTGAACTATGACTTTTCATAAAACGCTTAATAATTATTAGACTATACCTTGTCTTTATTTACATAAGATGGAGTTATTGAGTGTCATAATCCGCAGACATACACCGATGCACGTAATATGTCTTCTGGAACTATTTGTGTTTATTTAATACTTAAAAAATATTAAAATATTGTTAAAATATCTTAAGACGAAGTTAAAAGAATACATGGCATAACATAAAACTTTATAGCTTCTTGCCGCACCTTTTCTGGCGCTTTTGCTATGTCTGAAAGTGGTGAGGAGCATGGTGGAGGTTTCCTTTTGAATATTATACCAATGCATTTGATGAATAAAACATTAGAGCTAACAGGTTCACAAATCAATTAAATCACTATATCTGATATGCCAGATGTGTTGTTTAAAATGGTTTAGCGGTAACAATTATTATTTTAAGGTAGACCTAATAAACCCGAATGTTTGTGTTATTGCTTGTGGGTATTTGGAGCAGCTGTCATTCTTGGCAAAGAGCAGCTGTTTAATTTGTAAGTAATGAAAAGTCAGTTGTTGAGTTGTTAGTTTAAAATGAAACCATCAGCCGCAGAAGAGTTAATAATTAAAATGACTCCTGCAAAAGACAAATTTGAAGACTGTAGCGGGAAACTCGAGTGGGCTAGTTATTTGATGAAAAACTATGGTAAAATACTGTGTGGTTTTATTCTAGCCGAGGAGAAGCCGGATTTGCTTCACAGCTATGCCGCGTTGTGTGCTCTTAAGTGGGAATAAATGGACTTTTCTGTGTTTATGCCGAAGCGCGCAGTTGATAGATGGGAGTGATCGCTATATACCTATGTAAACAAACATTCGCTTCGACGTTCAAAAGGATCTAGCTTTGCTTTAATATAAAGATAATATTAGCATGTGCAGAGAATTTTGGAGCTTAGCGTTTAATAATTACGTATGGCATAAATTTCAAAATAATATCATTAAGATTAAGAATTAGATATCTTCATCTATTTAATCAATAATGGCAATGCCATATTATATAGATAGAATTAGAATGTGTACAACTAATTTCGGGCGTATTATTACATAATTAGCAAAATACTTTCAACATCATAAAAATATATTAATAATGGAGTACTATAACTTGAAACACACCCATATAACCCCCGTGTTGGGAACGTATGGTTTGGAATGAAGGTTTTAGCAGGTATTTTCTGTGGCGTCGAATCTACGTGTTGCCTTGTTACTTTCATTGGGTGAAGTGGAATGTTATATAACAATGTATGCATGATTCTTATTAAATTTTGTAGTAGTTTAGTAATAGGTTCTAATAACACATATTGCCTTAATATTATACAAATAGTCTTTTCATACAACGTACACACAATACAACTGTAGACACTTGACTATTTAACTCCTATTTATCATTTAGTAAAATAATATTCTGTAAAAGGAATAAATTTGTTTTCGTACATTTATCAAAAACAAACGTTTCTCATGTATAGAAATCTCACTGAATAGTTAAATAGCTTTTCTTGGTCACTTTGTTTTCTGGGCGTCTTAATTCTACTTTATAAACAACACATTCTCTTTGCTCAGCCCAAGCGCTTAATTTACGTTTATATTTTAGATATTCAGTTCGTGCTGCCCGATAACGTAAACGGGTTCGTTATTCTTCTAAACGAGAATATTTCTCTACTAATAAACTGAAATTTGAGTTTTCAAATGCTCTTTTCGCTCCTAAAAGTCAAACAGTTCAATTTATTCTTCCGTTTTCTGCCCTGAAATTAAGTTAAATGTTAAATATTGGTTGTTAAAATCCTTTACGAGCACTTTATCTTCGTGAAAACCGATTCCGAACACGCTGAATGGAAGGATTTACTCCCAAATGAGCTGAAATGATGCTGAGTCCCATATTTTGAGCGTCATGTCGTATCCACCACTTGCGATGTACTTCCCATCTGGGCTGAATACTAGCACGTTAATGAAACTCGTGTGGCACACTTTACTCATGTTTACACCATGCTACACTATATGAGTTGTGATCTGCGAATCTAGCCCAGCGCAAAACAGGACGTTCTTGCTAAAACAGGTGGTATTTACGATATCAGCGTGATAGAATTACTATATTTTCTTGAAATTGTTCTTAGAGTCAAACACGTGTACAGAGTTGTCCGCACACGTTGCAGCTATGTACTGGCAATCGTCTGAAATGCACACGCACGGTACTTTTCCTGGCATTTGAATTACTTTAATAGCATCTCCTGTCCGCGCATTCCAGACTATGACCGTTTTGTCATCACTTCCGCTCACTAACAGCTCTCCATCAATGCTGAATTTAACGCTATTAACTTGAGCTGAGTGACCTGTTAATTCTTTAAACATTCGTTTCTTGATGATATCCCAAAGTTACACTGCACCATCACCCGTTCCACAAGCGAGTTCTTGATTCGTTTTGTAAAAGTCAATAGTTAAGACTTTAGAGTTAATTTAAAATTCATCGAGTTTTATTCCCTCGTATGTGTGTATGGTTAAGATACGGTCCACTCCACCGGACGCTATGAGCTCATTGTCCGGACTATATGTGGAGATAAAGAGGCTTTTCTCATGATTTAGCGTATTCAAAAGTTTCGCGTTGTGCGTGCTCCATATTTTAACAGTTCTATCATACGAGCTAGAAATAATATTTTATCCATCAGGGCTAAACTAGAGGGATGAAATTGTTCCGTTATGAGCGTTGAAACTCCTTATTAGCTTTCCATTAGACTAAAACTAATAAATTTTTCCGTTATCGCCTGCTGCAATTATCATTGAACCCAATTTATTCACAGACAACGCATATATTTTACATTACAATGATAATTTCAAACTTTCTCCAAAACTTACTGCATTCATATTTGCGCCAGTAAAAGTAGCATTACGCAACCATGAATTTGTAAAATTCACACCAGTTAAATCGGCATTTGTAAAATCTACTCCTTCTAAAAATGCTGAACATAGATTAGCTTCTCGAATTCTAATTCCATTAAAATTCAGCCTCTTAAAACTAAAATTAGAGTAATTCAAAATTGAAATGGCGTTCGATGATGAAAAAGCGTATTGTGTGTACTTTGCAGAATAAATAACAATATCTAATAATTACTATTGTAAAAGATTGTTTTCTTTAATTAATGTGCAATATGTTTCAATTGTGTCAATATTAATACTCTTAACGTTTAAACTTATTACATGAGCATCATTTTTTGCTTTGGTTAATTTATTATAAAACAAATCAAGGTAGTTAGCTTTAACATCTATTGAATACGATAGACTTTCAATTCTTTGCAATAATTTAGCTTAAAATTAATATTCTTACAATAGATTATCAACTATCATAGTTATATCAGTACAATTTTTTACATTAACAATTAATTTACTAATATATTCATTTATAGTGTTCATATGGCTTTATAAAATAGATTCAGCGTTTGCTTACATTTCTTACCACGCATTCTGTAAACTTTTTTTAACAATTAACATTTCATCTTATTAGTTTAGAAGTTAATGAACTCGCTCATCGTGCTAAAATAATTTAAACTTTAATATTATCAAAGCAGCCTTTTAATTAACGTTACATGATTTATAACATATATCTATTAACTTATAATTTAATCTCCAGTCATTAAATTAGGATTATTCTAAAATATTAAGCAGAACAGTTTAATTTTATAGAGAGTAATCTAGTATTGCAAATTTTACTCTCCAATCGAATTCTTAATTAAGGCCGCTTATGAGCTATTTAGAATCCAACTTTTTTATAAGAATTTACTATATAATTTATTGTTTCGTTTCATTAAACAATAAAAACGGTGATTCGCTTTATAAACAACTAATTATTAATTGTTAGTCTGTTTTTAATAGTGTATCCAGTCGTTCCAATTAAAACCACATTCTTAATTCATTGTTTGATTATTTTCTTAATTTATATATTTAATTTTCTAAAAATATGTGATACTCTTTTGTTAATAGTTATTATTCGATTAAACTTAATAAAATTTCAAAAATCATTGATAAAAAGTTGATTTAAAGATGTATTTAATTCGAAATATTAACAAAACTTAGAAGTTTATTAATAATCAGTTGTTTACTTTCTAAATCACTATTTGATACCTATTCTTATAATATTTATAATTATTGAAGTACAGCGTCTTTATTTTCTTGCTCAATTAATTATTTCATCAATGTTAATTATTGGGCAATAAAATTTGATGTATTAAGTTATTTAATCATATAGGCAATTTACAAAACGTTGGACGATTAGTCAATATTTTATATTACTACATCTTAAACTTCTAGTTGATTTGAAGAAACATATTAACGAATAATTTCTATTTGTTTATTTAATTCGTCTTACTGTTCAGAAAATATACTAGTAAAGAATAATTACGTACATTTCAACAGATCTTAAGCGATTTATGTATTATAATTAATTAATAAATCTTTTGTTTAACCTAATATCATTGAAGTGGTATCCATTAAATATATGCATACAATATAATTTTGATAACCCACACCAATGACTAAAATCCCAAAGTTAATTGCTATTTGTTTTAGTGATACACCAATGGTAACAGAATTTAGTTAATCTTTTTTGGCTGAACCTAATAGAGATATGACGTTGATTGAACTTTTGAATGAATTCGTTTTGCCATCCACAAACAAACATGAATTTGGAAAGCTATTTGTTCACTAACTATTATCTAATGGTGATTATTCACCTGCTTTGAATGAAAAAATATTATTGTCAGAACTATTAGATATTAGAAACCTAATTACTACATTAGCTGTTTTTGAGAAGCAATTCAAACCTGGTGAAGAAAAAGCAATAGAAAATGAATATGATGAGGAAATAAAAAGAAAAGATAAAGAATTGGAACTAGATAAATCATAGACTTCAAGCTAATTAATTACAACAAACTAAATGTAAGAAGATTGTTGGAAAATGGATTATACTAGTGATAAATTCTACACAGACGCAAGTCCTAGCGTGTTGATAGGAGATTTATAAAAAATCCTAAATCAAAAACTAGAATGGTAATGTTACATTTTATGTTGTTATTAAGTTGATTTTCTATATGCTCCAAATATTCTAAATTTAGTAGATATAACTTTAAGAGTATAAGGAAACTTTTCTTGTGATATTTAAAGTACACTTATTAATGGTTATGTACTCGTAGTTAGAGACTGTTATGGGGGTTGGTGTATTTTATTTATATCTTATGATAAATCAAAAAGACAAATTGATTTATATATGTGCCTTCCATTAGCAGCAAGATATTGTATATAACTGTTACGACCTTAGTAAAAATAACAAATGGCTGCGCTTTAAGGTTCTAAATACGTAAAAGAGACAGCTGGTTTTGATGATGCGCCAATAACAGATTATAAAATGCATACGGATTCACATATTGATAGTTCAAAAACATTTTTGTTAAATATTGATGGATTTTGTTTTGCTTTCAATTCTAAATTGGGAAATATAGCTGGGTTGGATTAAGCGCTACGTTTAGCTTATTCCGAATCTTTTGGTGAGTAGAGTCAAACTTCTGGTGGTGATAAGCCACTTTATTAAGCTATTCTTACTAGAGCATCTTCTTTACGTTTATCAGATTAAATTAACGAACGTATGTTTGATAAGTTTCAGAAGATTATGGCTGGGTTTTCTATGCGATATAAGACGCTTAAACCGAGTTTAACTACTGTGGTCGCCAAGCCAACTTTGATTTCAAAAAATACTAACTATTTCAAAACTATTTTTTGTATTAATTTTAACTATATATTAACTCAATGTTTAGTAGCGTCTCCTTTCTATTTTATTACTTCTTCTAACCTTTTGGGCATAGAGTCAATCAAATGATTGATGATATCTAACGAGATTTACTCCAACGCCCTCTTTACTTCTTCATTTAATAAGTCATATGTGGTACATTCTTCAGGGGAAATGTTTGACTTCAGTGGATTCCAGCAGTGAAAAAGTGGATTTAAGTCTGGACTCATTACTGGAAAGCGATAGAGCTCAATGTTGTTAGCAGTATAAAAGTTTTTCATATACTTACCAAAATGTGTCGGGGCGTTATCTTGTTGCAACTTCAAGTTATGCTATTAAGTGATGGAAGTGTAACTTGTCTGAGAACTTAAGAATTGACAATTGAATTCATGGTCGTACCGCACGGCATAAACCATAATGGACCCTTATATCTATAGCTAATCGTACTATAGATCATGCACGAAAACAGTCCATATTTTACACTTCGAGAAAATACTTCGGATTCCACTCGTCTTTAGGTGTTCTGAGCACTCTACTCGCTCGATTTGCATAGCATTTTGAGCGATACCCATCGGTATACTAAAAAGTTCTCCAATATTCAATTGGTTGTTTCAGGTTCATTCGAGCAAAGTTCAAACTTTCCAATTTATGCTTTTCGGTAAGTTTTGGCTTTATCTTAGCAACATAGAAGCTTAAACTGAATTTTGCCAGGAGACGAGATACCGTTGTTAGAGACATGGAAATTCCACGAAGGGCTTAGTATTTTTCAGCTATGATTCGTCGAGTTTCGAATCTATGGCTCTGGCGATATTTAACAACGCGAAAATCTCAGCTTAGTCAAATTTTCTGACACTATTATCGGCATGAGAAGCTTCTAGCTTGCCTGTAACTTCAAAGTGCTTAAAAATGGAATAAACAGTTTGGAGACTACATTGAAGGCAACAAGCAATGTATTTCTTGGTTGCAACAGTTTGTGATTCTGTTTCTCACATTCTCATCATTATGCGACGCTCTTGTATTGTGATCCGTCGGCTTCGTGTGTGCTTCGTCATTTGAAGGATGAAGTGAAAAAGAAATGAACCGCAGAATTAATTGAATATGTTATAATTAGCATAAATACAGTGATTTAATTTTCAAGCGCAATTATTACATAAACATTTGTTAAAATCAAAGTTGGCTCGGACACCACAGTAAGTTGATTATGGATTTGGACAAGCATGCTGAGTATCACAGGGATACTGCTTTGGCTGGTTTTCGTTATGTGGCTTTACGCTCAGATTCCGTACGTATGCAGTTAATTACTGAGTTATTTATGATGCTTTAGTAATCAGAAACATTAACTGATTCTCGTTTGAACATAATCTTCGATTTGTACGAGCAACTACTTATTTACCCATTTAAAACCGAGTTCCCTGATCAGTATGATGCTGATTTCTTTAAGTTGATTTAGATCTCACATCCGCGTATTGATTTATTGCGCGAGCATATGCAGGTACTTCCCAAGGCGTTATCCTAGTTTAATTAGCATAGAGCGCTAGTTCCGTTACCAGCTGAATTTAACGCTCAGGTTGAGTTGTAAATTGAGTCTGAAGCTGTTCAATTTGGTTCGTTCTCCGTTTGTTTGCTCATTTATCATTAGTAGACTAATACGGTGATGCTTAAGCGTACGCAGGATGATTAGATTGTGGATTATATAATTCCTAACAAGCCTGTTCCGTTTTCTCCGGAGTTGTTTGGCCGTTAGTTCAAGCGTTTTCTTAATTTGTATCCAAATATACAGTAATACGGTGATAATTTATCTGGGATCATAGAGTAGGTTTCGGACACAATTCATGAGCTGCATGAGGAGGAGGACGTCACCATTCACTACTTGGTGCCCGAGATCTTCGTTTTCAACAAGGACAAGCGCATTTTCAGTAAGAAATCAACAGTATGTTTATTCGCTGTGAGCTTCGCCAGTGAACCTCAGATGAAGCCTCTTGACAAATTTTTATAATCATTCTCGGGCGCCTACGCTGACGATTAATCAAAGGCTGATACTTTAAAGTAGTTAATGTTCTACCAGATAAACAATAAACAGTTAGTTGGGAACTAATTCGTCCTCACCGTTTTCAAGCAGAACATGATTCTGGTTGAGCCGTAAACTGGTCTCCCTCCGATTGTTCAGGTCAATTCCGATCAAAATTAACAGTTTGAAGCACTTAGAAAGTATTGTAAGAGGGAGCCCAGGTTCACTTAGGGGGTAACGGTGAATATTGGACAGGTTAAATTAACGTAATTGTGCTGCTACTACGAGGACCCGGAGTGGAACGATAAATTGCAGTGGAAGGACGCTGAATTAGTCGGACTCGTGTTCATGCGTAGGCACCAGCCGGAGAGTTATTAATTAATGTGCAAACTATTCAGCAAGAGCATCATATGCGAGGCCGACGACTTCTACGACGAGGAGGAAATCGCGCCCACCACCGATTTGAACAAAATAGTCAAAAAGAAGAGAGATCTGAACGCGAAAATACCAGAGCAGCAGAAATTCGGAATGGAGTACAAATATTAATTTTACAGGCAATCACCAATTAAAATATTTTAATAGCACCACATACAAAGCCTGTCTGATCAATTGACTGAATAGGAGCACAAAATCCTAGAACCGCTAACTCTTACCGCTGATGACATAACTTAGCTCTACACATTACTTGAGGAGAATAACAACGCACTATTAACTGATACGTTCATTGACGAGAGTTAAATAGCGTCTTTTATTGACCCAGTTACCGAATAGAAGCAAAAACTGTCCATTTTCGCTCAAATGGTTCGCCTCCCTCCAACCTCGGCCGACCGAATAGCCGACGAACAGCTTCAAAACGACCAATTGAGGTAAATGCTCTTAATTGAGCAAAAGAGAAAACACGACTACCAGAACGATGAAGTGGAAGGGCACCTTTTAGATATTTTAGATAGGTACAACTAATTCCAGGATATAGAGCCGGATACAGAAAATATCATTGGGGGATACACGCGGCTTGAATATTTATATAAGCACGTATTACAATACGCGATGCACCTTGAAGTGCCTAAAACGCAATAGTAACAGTTCAAATGCGAGCGCATACTCGGATACAAACCATAAATGGTGCGCAAGGTAAAATAAAAACAAGCGTGCTTCGTTGAGCACTACTCACAAGCAATCGCAGAATCGTCAACCAGATTCGCAAACGTGATAAACATATTCAAACAACTCGGAGACGCAATAGAATCTGCATCCGTTGTAGTATTCGAAGTACCACAAGAATTTTTCGTACCAGCTGAAAGAACCAAAAGCACCAACGACTTGATTGAAGAAGTTCTTAGAATGTGCGAATGAATGTAATATTTATTTAAATTATGATACATTATAAAAATGCATTTCACTATATTCACATACAATAGTCGTTTATAAACTAATCTAAGATACAATCGTCGTTTACTAAGACTTCTCGAGTATCATCTGAATCTGTATCATACTCACACTAAAATGACACGTTTGTGTTTATTTCATCAAAATGCACTATTTTAAAGTCAACAAGTAATGATTACTCTTTATACTATTCTAACTCTTGTAACATGTTCATTTTGAAGTGGGCAAAAATATTGTTGGTAATAATCGTTAATACTTATATAATTCATAAAAATTGTTGTGTAATTTGTGTGTGAAGAATTTATTGTATTTTCTTATTAATTCACATACAAATATTGGAATTAACGTCAAAATTGACAATCTAGTATTACGGTTAAATAGCTATAAATAAATGGTATTCATTTATTATTTTTCAATAATGTAAATTAAAAATTACTCAAATAAGAAAGACACCGTAAATTACGTCTATACCGGTCACCCTTTTTCTCTCGATCATCACATTTCCTTTCCTTTCTAAACCAATGATCCCTAAGAAACCAACAACATTCCTCTCTAACCAAATATCTCGCACAGCGTTATCACACGTCACACCTCCGTTAGCTCTTACGGGCTAATAGAGTTTGTTTTGGAGATCTTTTTGTTGATAACAGCTTTTGTTTGAGTAGGGGAGTTGATTCATTTTCAATTACTAATAAAGATATTATAGGCGTCTTATTATACAATTGTTATTCAATTATTTATTCATCGACTTTCAATGACTTTCACAAACTTAACAAATATAATAACATGACTCACTCAACAGCAACAATCCAACAATACATCTAAACGCAATAAATAGGTATATACTAGTTATTTTACTATAGCCAAGTAAAAATAATATATATTTTAATAATTCTCGTGGTTAGTGAATTTCCAGTTTATTAAAATGGTTTTCATCTTTTTTCCAATCTAAGTGATTCTGCTTCCTCATTTATGTAACAGCTTTAATGTATTTACTATGTGTGATTTAACATCTTTTTTAATATCAAGTAACTATTTTACTTTATTCTATGGTATGCAATGTGAACATATATATATATATATATATACATAATACATATATATACATATATACATATATACATAATACATATATATATATACATAATATTAATAATATTACGTATATGTGTAGCGGTTTAATTAGTTTTTTACTATGATTTTTAAGAGACATTTTAGATCTTTTTTGTAGAAAGTTAGTTTTACATTAGTTGAATATTTAAAATCATAGATTTGAATCACAGATTTGAAATATAAAATTATAGAAAGTTATGTAAACATGATAATAATAATAAAATATATTTTATAATTTAAATGAAATGGTAGGTCTAGCATAGTTCATGAAAACGGCCCGATATAGGGTTTATTATAGAATATAGTATTTAATCCTTAAGATAAAGTACATTTAACTATATAGAATCACTACAAATCACTTACAAAATTTCTTAAAATTATGCATTAGTACTTTGGATCCAAAGGTTGATCTTACAACTGATAAACTTTAACGAAATGCATTTATTATGTTATATAATATATAGAAGTAACTATGATGGATATTTATATTTCGTGCTATCATTAATTCTCTAATTAGTCATGATCTTATTTTGTTAACTAAGTGTTAAGATGAATAAAACTAATAATGTTTGTTGTAAAATGAGCTTACTATTTGTAATTCGTGCTGAATTCATCGTTTAGTTACTTCAATGTAATTTATTTGCTGTTAGATGGTTATGTTTGGAAACAAAAAATATTATGACCTGTTTTAATAAACTAAAAAGCCATAGAATTTGTCGAATTATACAATATTCATTGCATTTCATAATATAAATTAGTATATGTGTATTTAACTGCAATTTTACATATTTTCTCTTTCACATTGAAGTGGTTAATATGTAATAATGCATAAATATAAGTAAAAAACATGTTATATTTTTGTAATATAAATTAATGGAAATCTATGGAAATCTGAACATTAACCTTTTCTTTTATTTGTTATATTAATGTGACTAAATTTAACTAAACGTTCAATTTTGTCCTTATATTGATCAATTTGTTTTAATTGTTCGCTAATAGTTAATGCCCAATTCTGCGATTGTCAGGATCTTGGTGTATTCATTAATATTCTAACTATGTTATAACTTATACTATGTTATAAGTGTAAAAATTCGATATCAAAAAATAATAATAGTAATATATATTTCCACTCCTGTCAATGTAATAAAATAAACCTTACGAATAAAACTTAATAACAAAACTATATGTAGAGGAACCTATTCCTCTTTATAACGTACGATATTTTAACAAAGGTCAAGATTTTAAAAAGGGGTAATAGTTGATATTATATTTCTTTGATCCAACTATCAAATAGACAATAAGCTTTATTCAAACCCTCTTGTAGAAAATCTAACGATTTCCGCATAATTGCTATATATTTATTTGCAGCGATCAAGACCCAGGATTATAACAATTACTAGATATCTAAGGATTAGCTAATCATTCGATCATTATCGACACTGGAATAATCAGTCGTAAGTTAAATGTAACATAGATTCCATCAGTTGTAGTGCTCTCATCTGTAGGCGAAAAATTGGAAGAAGTTCATCCAGGCGGAATTTATTTGGATGGAGCTCTATATTGTCGACCTGTATAAAACTTTGAACACTATTATGAAAAGGCAATTTGTAATAAAGAAAGTGTGGTTCACTTATTTGTTACGTTGCAACAAAGACCAGTCAAAAAGGATATGTTCAAAAAGGCATTGTATGAGAAGTTTATAAAGAGAGCAGAACTTCCAAAAAATACTATTTTTAACACATATCAGAGTGTTTCTATTCCACAGTTCACGAATAAACACATCATAACATAATCAATGAATAAATCGCTATTTAAACCATTTCCTACATAATCTCCTAATCAAACATTAATTGAACAACTGTTTTAGTAAGTATGCGGTCGAAGATTAATTGAGTTGAGAGGTTTATTTTATGTTATTAATTTTGTTGAAACGAAATAATGTTAAGCTTGTCAGTATTTCCACTTCGCAAATAATTAACAAAATTCTCGAAATCGACTTCAACCATTTAATAGGTAAATTACTATTTTCGTGTTCAATATATATTAAAACATATTATTCGTATTTTAAATCACTTTATTCATTTTTATAAATGTGTGTGTACCCTCTTATGTCATTTTATTCACTAATATGCGTTTTATAACACTCTGGACACAAATGATATCCTTTGCACGAACACACATATCTGCTATTACATTATTTGCAGCCGACACATTACGCACTTACTTTTGTATATACATGATAGTGTTTATATGCTTCTATTACTGGTTCTTTAATTGGGCTTACTGGTTGGTTACAACCTTCAATTTTTCGTGGTGTAGCTTTAATTTCATATTTTGTTAGATTTATTTTCATTTAATCAATTATGCTTTCAATATAATCCGTTATTTTAATTTCTTTATATTCTGGATGCAATAATTTCATCAAAGAAAACCCATTAACTAATATTACTTACATAAAATAAATAAACATCCTTGTGGTCCAACGAGTACATCGTCCTGGAAACTTAATATTTTTTGTAAGTTGGTCTATAATCAACTCCTTTATAATTATTATTGTAGTAACGAACTATTTCAGGTTGTTCTCTGGGAATACCACGAGAACTTACAAATTCTTACAATTAACAGGGTTAT
The DNA here is from genome assembly GCA_963988835.1 of Hexamita inflata. Classification (NCBI taxonomy): domain Eukaryota; phylum Fornicata; order Diplomonadida; family Hexamitidae; genus Hexamita; species Hexamita inflata. Next base: position 119,642 of record CAXDID010001119.1, read on the forward strand.
TTCACAAATTTTGATTTTGTATATATCATGGTTAAAGTTTTCTACTTTTTGCATTACCAGGTTTATTTTAGCTCAAAACTTCTTCTTCATGATCATTAAATATTTTATTTAGTTCTTCTAGATCATCTTCGTCATATTCATAGTCAGAATTTTCAGATTCTTCTTCATCAGATTCTATACCGTCTAAATTTGTCGATTTCTTCTAAATTATCGATTTCTTCTTCAGGTTAATCTAATAACAATTTAATATGACCATAACAGACATTAGAATGTATTTCCTCCCATTCTCTGCAAGACATTCCAACTTCATCAGCTATAAACTAATTGCGTATTTTAGTGTTCTTAGACCAATTATCTTTGACAGATCCTCGCTCTTTACCTGATATCATCATTGTAAATAGTATCATTAAGTATTTATCGAATTCTGATTTAGTTAATCTAGAATGCCCTCCATATTTCTACATTTTTCTTACTTCTGTCAAAGTTTTAATGTTATTATAGAATTATGGAGTAAATAATTATGTATGGGTTTCATAGATGCTTTCATTCATTGTTGGCATTATTTTTGTTAGGTGCGAAGTGGAAATACTGACAAGCTTAACATTATTTCGTTTCAACAAAATTAATAACATAAAATAAACCTCTCAACTCAATTAATCTTCGACCGCATACTTACTAAAACAGTTGTTCAATTAAGCAATATGTATCTAAAATAGGAAGAAAAGTAAGAATAACCCATTTCATCCAGTCAATCATTTTAATAAGAACTCAAACACAATAAAAGCATTTAATAAATGTATGTTGTTCAAAGTGAAAAAAGGGTGTATAAGAAACCTGAAACAAAGTGGCGTATTTAAGAAATGAAATGAATTTTATTTTTAATGATTTATTTGTTTATTTATTTAGAGAATAAATATTATGACAACCAGATTGTAATAGTAATATTTGTTAAATATAATGATCACTGTAACCTTATCATCAGTATTTGTTAAAATATAAACAATCACAATTATACATGTTATCTAGTATATTTTTACGTCTTATATGATAATACAGTCAAATCATTAAAAAATATATTAATAATGGAATACTGTAACTTGAAACACACCCATATAACCCCCGTGTTGGGAATGTATGGTTTGGAATGAAGGCTGTAGCAGGTATTTTCTGTGGCGTCGAATCCACGTGTTGCCTTGTTACTTTCATTGGGTGAAGTGGAATGTTAAATAACAATGTATGCATGATTCTTATTAAATTTTGTAGTAGTTGAGTAATTGGTTCAAATAACACTTATAGCATTAATATTTTTCAAATTTTTATAATTATATCAACAGCTCTCACAAATCTTTAAAATTATCAATATAATTTTGACATTCATTTGCTCTGAACGAAATCGATTATGTGTTGTTGGTTCCTTTTAACCGTTTGAATATTTGTTTTAACATTTTGGTAGAATGCGGAGACCGAATTAAATTTCTTGTTTAACTTTTTAAGAGATTCGGTTTGTTATTTGATGAGTGAGCTGATTAAATTAAAATCAACTTCCCTTTCCGAGCACGAACTGTTTTGGAGTTCCAAATCTAAAATGGTTCCGAAACTGAAATTTGGGCTCATTTGGTATCTATCGATTGTAGTGTTCACAATGCTGTTGTTATTTAAGTTCAAACACTCTTCGGACTTCCAAATTTACTGCAGAACGGACGGAACGAGGATCTTCTTTGAAACGCTCATCTTCATTTGGATGGAGCGGATATTCGACTAATTAAAAATAGAATGTGCAAAAGCTATCGAATTGAAAAATAAATAACAAATAATATTTAATATATTACACACTACTTGTGTATTATCAAAATACTTTGTATATTCTATTGATGTTCTGTTGAATAAGCTTATTTTGTATTTGTGATTTTATTTTAATTTTGTACAACGTTGTGTGTTATTTTTTCAAAAAGAAAAAGTTAATACTATTTAACAATATACAAAAATATACTCATACATAGTAACATACATAGTAACACATGGAAGTTGTAAAAGATATAAAGGCAAAGTTGGTTAAAAAGGTAAGTGAAAATATACATTTATACTACATTATCACATAAATTGACTTCCGCAAGTTAAGAGCGAAAAGTGTGGTCTCCTCATACATTACTTATTTCGTCTTTAGTACTCAACGTACGATCATTATTGCTAATATATAAACTCAATAATATTTTACTGGTTTCTTTTTAGTGTTTGAACGTTATTCCTCACAGTCTAATAATAAATACATATAGAATCGCATTTTTTATCCAATTATTTAAGCACATTAGTTTACTATAATATTAGTGAACGAATCTAGTTAAAATCTATATCTACTTCAGAATATTAACTGTTTTGTTGCTCTAAATCAAAAACATTACTGGATTAAGAAGAGTGTGTACTACATTTTGTATGAATACACGCGTTGCAATTTATAACAGAACTATTATTCTTTAATGTTTACTGTATATCCGATTACCATATTTACTATAATACATTTGGAATTAGTAACTTTTTTGATACAGAAACTTTCATTAATAGAGGTGGAAAGTAATTAGTTATTGAGTGTATGACGAGCTAATATTGAAAAAATACTAAATTCATATTTATGTATTTTGCATGTGTATTTAAATTTAAATATAATTACGTTAATATAAGATCAATCCAGTAATAATACCTAATTATACTTTAATTTCACTTTTTTAAAATAGATAATCACTTAAATGTATCTACCTTTGAAATTGGACTCTGAACACTTATGTTAAGTTAGATGTTTATAAATGAAATAGATTAATATATTAATAGAAAAGTGAAACAATATATAAAATAAAATGACTCACTTAACCGCAACCTCATGTAACCTTGTCATCAATCAGCAAGTCAATTAGCAAGTCATATCATTATTTATCATATATTATCTGAACAAATCTAAAATCAAAGCTGTATTTTTGTTAGTTTAAAATGAAACCATCAGCCGCAGAAGAGTTAATAATTAAAATGACTCCTGCAAAAGACAAATTTGAAGACTGTAGCGGGAAACTCGAGTGGGCTAGTTATTTGATGAAAAACTATGGTAAAATACTGTGTGGTTTTATACTAGCCGAGGAGAAGCCGGATTTGCTTCACAGCTATGCCGCGTTGTGTGCTCTTAAGTGGGAATAAATGGACTTTTCTGTGTTTATGCCGAAGCGCGCAGTTGATAGATGGGAGTGATCGCTATATACCTATGCAAACAAACATTCGCTTCGAAGTTCAAAAGGATCTAGCTTTGCTTTAATATAAAGATAATATTAGCATATGCAGAGAATTTTGGAGCTTATAGTTTAATAATTACGTATGGCATAAATTTCAAAGATATATCGCAAAGATCATAAATTAGATATCTTCATCTATTTAATCAATAATGGTGATGCTATATTATATAGATAGAATTAGAATGTATACAACTAATTTCGGGCGTATTATTACATAATTGGCAGAATACTTTCAACATCATAAAAATATATTAATAATGGAATACTATAACTAGAAACACACCCATATAACCCCCGTGTTGGGAATGTATGGTTTGGAATGAAGGCTGTAGCAGGTATTTTCTGTGGCGTCGAATCCACGTGTTGCCTTGTTACTTTCATTGGGTGAAGTGGAATGTTAAATAACAATGTATGCATGATTCTTATTAAATTTTGTAGTAGTTTAGTAATTGGCTTAAATAACACTTATTACCTTAATATTTTACAGATAGTCTTTTAGTATAACGTACACACAGTACAACTGTAGACACTTGACTATTTAACTCCTATTTATCATTTGGTAAAATAATATTCTGAAGATGGAATAAATTTGTTTTCATACATTTATCAAAAACAAACGTTTCTCATGTATAGAAATCTCACTGAATAGTTAAATAGCTTTTCTTGGTCACTTTGTTTTCTGGGCGTCTTAATTCTACTTTATAAACAACTCATTCTCTTTGCTCAGCCCAAGCGCTTAATTTACGTTTATATTTTAGATATTCAGTTCGTGCTACCCAATTCACTTTTGGAAAATTCTGGAAATATTATTATATTATTACTACGTTGCCTTTTCACTCACTTACAAGGGCTTCAAGTCCAACCTTTAGTAGGAGGAATAATTGCGAAAGGGGTTATTTGATGTCCACTTATATGAGTCTGAGTGAGGTGTATTTCTGTTGTTATAGGTGTAATATTTTTATAAGTTATATTTCGATTCACTAGTTCATTTGTTCATTTTCAGGACTTTGATTTCAGTTTCTTTTGAGTTCCGCTTCATTTGTAATTGTTCTTGAATGCGCTTCATAACATCCAGAAACCGTTTTGGATCTGTTTTCATGTTTAGCCCGTATTTTTCTTAAATAACTTGAATTAGGAGCTTCTGATCGTTGTCCAAGTCAATCACGCTCGACTCTGCATCCAAATCGCTTACATTCATCACTTTGGAGCGGAACATAATTAATTGATAGTATATATCAATTTACAGCTATGTTTGCAAAAATTTCACTCTAATGCTTGAAAAACAACACATTGTTGGTATCACTTACGTAATATAACTTATTGCAGCACTTGTGGTACTGCTCATAAACAGATACGACGTATTCTATCCAATAAACGGATTTTCGCGCATAGTATCCATGATAACCCTGCTTCTCATAATCGGATTCAGAATCATGGAAAAACGCGACTCTATTACTCAAAAAATAATCATATAAACTATTATTACGGTAATATCCGGATTAATCTTCATTGTTAGCAAATAATTTTAAGTCAAATGTGTGTTTATGATTTTCACACAATATATATTGAGCAAAATCGTTGGGAAATATGGCGAACTTATGTGACTTATATGGTACATAAATATGATATAACTATTAAATTCTCATGTATTTTTAATAAAAATATACATCATTCATTAACTATTTTCCAGAATTTCATTATTTGTCAATCCACATTTAATTTTTATTTTGTCTATCCCTTCCCCAGTTTTTGCAGAACAATAAATTAATGGATAACCGCTTTCTTTAGAATATAGTTCAAATTCAGTTAAATCCCCACTAAACAAATCAATTTTATTTGCAATTAATATAATTTCTATCTCGTTATCTATTCTGGTAATAAACTTTATTCTGTTATCAATTTGCTCTTACCAATAATTTTGATTCATGCTAAAAACTATTATGGCATATTTACATTATTAAAAATATTGTATTGATTCTTCGATAATAGATATTTTCTTAAAGCCAGCTATATCAACAATATTTATAACATGTTCATTTATTAATGTTTTATTACAAATTATTTCTTCGTTATGCTTGGAATAGAATGTTCCGTTAATTATTTAATTACAAATAGCTGTTTGTCCACTTCTGTGCTATCCTGTAAAAACTAATCCGTTGCGTTTTGTTATATAAATTGGTATTTGTTATTGGAAGTTAATTTTGTAGTTTGAATAACAGATTCCCATTTAGAGTGGTATAGGACAATTTTGCTTATTCTTTTCAATACAATATAATGTTTGTTTAATAAGTAAACATTAAATAATGTAAATATAGATTTACATTTAGAATTGACTTAAACAAGTAAATAATTTGGCCACTGATTTAAAATAAGAGTATAATATACTATATTTTATTAACAATTTGACCAATCTATTAAATCCAGTATATATTAACCTCCTAACTAGCTACATACTGGATATGCATTTAATAAGATCAAGTTGTTATAATATTTAGGTATATATTTAGGTATAAGTTCTATTACTATATCATTTGATATCCCAATAGCTAACTCTGATCCAGAGACAATCTTTGAAGATGAGTGAAAAGTGTTATTTTGTTTTGCATAAATAACTTTTATTGTTATTATTGTCACTTCTTTATTACTACATAACCTTGCTTATAAGGTAGGCCCTTCTAAGTGAGGTTGTGTAGTTATAATTCTTGTGTGCTTTAAAGTTAGATTTCAGAAAGAAGTTTACTGGATTTCAGAAAGTATTCAGAATTGGAGAAGTTAATGATTGATTTTCAAACCAGATCTCATGGCAATATTAATCCACTCCTCATTTAATGCAATTTCAAAAAGACATTTATGAAAAATATATGATCAATAAATATAACATAAATAATAGTAATAACTGTCTCACTATATATGAAGATAATGAGCTTTAAAGTATGGAATTCATTAATAAATTCAAAGTAACCTAACTATCCATAGAAAAATGTATTAAACTAATTCCAAAGCTGAATTCATTATCAATTAAGCAACTTTCTTTAGAATTATGCAATGTTACAAGTATTGAAGAGCTTTAATTGAAAAACCTTGAAGTATTAATTTTAGCAGAAAACCCACAAAATATGATAAAATTCAACATTAAAAATATTTGTAAGTTTCAATAACTTAAACGCCTTGATATTTCTGGATATAATAATATTAATGCTAGTTGTATTTAAATAGAAGGACTTACAACATTAAAAATATGTAATTGTGGAATTTAAAGTATAAAAATGTTAAAGACATTTAAAAATTTAACAGAGTTAGCTCTGAATAACAACAAAAATATCGATATAGCCCCGCTTTCTGATTTATTGTATCTCACAAAGCTTGATTTAGGACGCTGCAACATCAAAAACACTTTTACAATACAAAAACTAGTACATCTTAATGAACTATCGCTTTATGGTAATCAAAGCATTGAAATCACCCCGCTTTAATTCTTGAAGAAAATCACAGTACTCAGTTTGGACTCATGCAGCTTACAAAACATTGATATATTATAAAATCTTGTTAACCTGTAAGTATTATATATTGCAGACAACTAAATAACCTACATTTAACCTTTACAAAAAATACCATTGATATATCTTTATACAGATAATAACATGATTATTGATTTACAAACTATAGAAAAACATACTAATTTTGAGTTTTATGTTATAGATTGTTAACAAAAACCAACTTAGAGATAAATATCAATTGCCAATAAGTTAAGAAATGTCCACTTACCTATAACTGTTTTAAAATAGATGTCTTAAAAATATAGAAAATTGAAATATAACGTATGTAAATATTTGGATCAGATAGATTGTTGTTTGTAATAATTATTCGAGGAATAAGAATACTTTGTTGAACACGTTTCAGCATTTATGAATTAAAATATAGTAGGGTAACAGTGATATTTATATCAAAACCGATAAACAAAATAAATGAGCTGATTAATATCAATTTATATATACTACATGTTATCAATTTGTAATCAAAATACAGTGGTGGGCCCTCGAAATGCTTTTTTGAATTAGGAAGAAGAATGAAGTTTATTATTTGAATCTTACTTATATCACTGCCCGGCTCAATAATGAGTGTGTTCTCCCTCCTCATCAATACACTCATTAACTCTATTTACTATTGATTTGTAAAGTGCTTCAATCACATCAAGGCCTGGTTGAGCCTTGGATAGCTGTGCTACAATAATTAACGTATATAACTCTGTATATACTTCAATAATAAGTTTCAACTTTACCTAACGTTGTATAATTTAACAATCAAGAAAATTGATTTCTCATTATGAAATGGAAGTGGAAGATCATAAGTAAAATAACTGTTGTTTTAGAGTAGCATCAATATATTATTTAATGCTGGGCCCGACTAACCCACTTGATTCCATTCTTCAAGAAACAAAAATGCATTCATTATTTGAATATTGAGAATGAAAGCGACTGTAACTACCTGAATTATAATTCTAATTAAGCGAAGTACCAATACTTCATCTTGAGCTCCCGGTTGAGATTGAAAGAAAAAGTCCTCCATTGTTTTTCGTGATTAAGAAATACCTAAAATCGTTCAGATTGACCCAGTTGAAGATGAACACCGAGGTCCTCTGCAGGTCCAGTGCTTGCGCTACTAGTTATAAATTACATATTGCGTCCGTATACCAATCATTGGATCCTCTTATTCTTTTCTCCAATCAGGCTTAACTACCATATATTTTCGAGATAAAATCTTTCATAAATTAGTTTTGTTGACTAAAACGTAGAAATTACACAGGGACATCTTAAACAAGTGATATAACTAGTTCAGATTGGTACAATATTTTATGAATTCATCCGTTGGACCCAGAAATGAAGAGAATACAAACGCTTCAGAACTGCCTAAGTTTGTTAAGTGAATTAGTTGACCTTCCCTAAACATCTTCTACCGCGTTTATTTTTGTCATTGCCGTCCTTTTATTGCATGTGGTAATTTCTATTTTTCCTTTTTGGAATATTAAATACCGACTTTGAATAGTCGATTATGGTCTAATACGATCGAAATCATATTTTTGGCCCTCTTGTGTTAATGAGTAGTTCATGAATAATCTCCAACTTGAGATTATTTATTGGAATTTGTCATCCGCATTAGAAGTGGCAAAATATTTTAATATATAATTACTCACATAGTAAACAAGAAAAAGCAATTCCACCTCCCATAACTGTATAAAAAGAATATATGGTCATTAGATCTACATCCCTTTGGTCTTACTGTAATAGTTGAGTCAAATTTTTAACAATATTATATCTATCACCCATTTTCAAACTACCTCACCCTAGCAGATCTTATTCTACAGCTTTATCCCCGAACGTCTTTATTTTCGCGATCAATTTCGCCTGCATTGCTTTAATTTGTCCCAGTTACCTCTTCTCCACTTCAAGTTTCTGAACTGTTTGTAGTTCTTTTGCTCCAACCTGAATCACAAACGAGTTCGTTTTCTCCCAGCAAACGGTTCTGAACAGTTCAGTGTACGACCCGAAAACGGAGGACGCGGCCTCAACGGTGGACTTAGTCGCCGAGTAGTTGCTCATGTTCGACTTGAACGTTGAAAGGATGTTCATTGGAGTGGAAATATATAATATTTTGTTGAAAAAGGTGTTTAAATTGTTAGTTGGTGATTTGATGCCAAAACACAAAAGGATAATACAAATATATTTACTGTGTTGATGCATGTAAGTTAGCCAACTCAACGCGTACCTTTGATGCCCAGGTTTAGAACTCGAGACCGAACCCGTATAAATGAAAGTTAAGTGATTGAAAGATTGTAGATTATTTTAATTGTTATTTTAAGTTTATATATAATGTAGTTATAATTTATAACTACATTAGCAAAACTGGGAACATAAACCTGATTTCTAAATATAACAAATATATTTATAACTTCTTGTATTCTTACTTTATAATTATAATATATTATAAATGAATCATCGTGTACCTTTTTCATTTATTAAAAGATAAAGTTAGATAAATGCAACTTATATAATTTATATGGATAAATTAATATATAATATTATTCTGTAAACTCACTTCAATATAGCAAGTAACATGTTTGTTATACATATTAGCATGTAATAAGAATGCAAAGATGAATATTGTTGCAGAATATACAATTAACATTATCATTTAGGAAAATGTTAGTATTGCCCCGAGTTTTATGATTATAAAATTGGTATGTGTATTACATGTAATGAAAAATATGGGATGGGAAGTTATTATAATGGTGGATAATGTAAGTGTGCTCCTGGAATGGCTGGTTATGAATCAAAATGTGTAGATTGCTGGTCGAAGTAAATGGTCGTACAGGATTATTAATGTGTTTAATGTTCATCACTTGACGAATTAGCTATATATGCATTTGATAACAACTGTTAATGCACAAATAATTACACGTTTGATGGTCATTGTTCAAAACAATAGTAATACTCCAAATCTTACACAGTCTTAATAATATCTGTTGTAGTTCCTGTAGTTATTATAATTATTGTGCTCATTGTAAGTATAATTTTAATTTAACGTAAGAAGAAACTTAATGCAGTTGAAGTATAAACGAAATTTGATAAAGCAATATAATCCGAAGAAAAGCCAACTCTTAATATAACTTCAGAAACTATTTAAATAGTTGATGAAATTAGTTCCAAAGCTTCAGAGTAAGAAATATAGATATATCAATAGATATATCAATAGATGATAATAACTAACAATATTTATTTAATTAATGATTTATGATGTGATTCTTTTAATGTTATTCTTTAATAATAATATAAATATGTAATAGTAGGGATCACCAGCCGTTATTGCCTCCATAGCTGCCACCATAGTTGTTGCTGCCACCGTAATTGTTATTATCGTATCCAGAGCCGTAGTTGTTGCTACCACCATAGTTATTGTTATCATAGCCACTTCCATAGCTGCTACCATAGTTGTTGGAGCTGCCGTATTGGTTGCTGTCATATCCTTGTTGGTAGCCAGAGTTGTAGTCGGTACCGTAGCCTTGGTTTGATGAGGTGCCGTATCCGGTGTTGCCGCTGTCATAATAGTTGGTGGATTGTCCAGATCCATAGTAGTCGTTGGAGCCTCCGTAGCCGTAGTCGTCGTGCTTCTTTGGAGAGGCGAAGTTGTTCAAGTCGTCGAGGTGGTTATCGATGTTTTCGGTGATTTGTTTGAACAAACCGGTTTGCTTCAGAGCTTGGAGTCTTCTGAGTGCGTCGTCTTCGTCTTGGTACATGTTGGCCATGATGGCGGTTTCGGTATAAGCTGCCTTTGGAGCTGAGCGCATGAGCTCGGCTGCGACGTCGTCAACGCTTTTTCCGGCGTAAACGGATTTTACTTCGTCAAGTTGAACTTTTCCGTTTTCGTCGTAGATTGGTTTTGGTCTGTTGTAGTCTTGAACTGGTTGGGCCTCAGCTGGGGCTTCAACAATTGTTTCAACGACTGGTTGTTCAGCGACTGGAACGATAACTGGTTGAACTTCTGGTTCGGAAACTGGTTCCTCGACCACGTTAACGGTTGGTTGGACAACGTTGACGGTTGGTTGGACGACCACTGGCTGTTGTTTTGGAGAAGGGGAAACGATTTGTGGTTGGACGATTTGGGGCTTGATGACTGGGACACCAATGTTTGGCTTGATGACGGGTGGTCTGATGCTTGGGGAGCCGCTGGATTGAGCGGAGGAGGAGCGCATGGTATTCAGGCCCTGAACGAGGGCGTCAGACTGCTGCTTTTGCTTCTGAATTTGCTGCATTGAGGAAGGATCCCACTGGATCTTGCCACCGGCGGTTGGGAGCTTGTCAAGGGAAGCATTTGGCTGGTTGTGGTGCAGGAGCTGCTTGCAGTTGAAGGTGATCACGAATTGAGCGTCCATCTTCTCGTACTTGCCGAAAACACTGACGAGTGAGCCTTGCTTGACAAGTGGTGGGACGACAACGGTTGGAGCAATCTGGATGATTACGTCATGTGGCTCAGTGGTCATTGAAGCTGAGGCAGATGGTGGATTCGTTTTCACAATCATTTCTCTTGGGCTTCTGATCTTAACGACTTCGCAGGTGATAACGGCTTCATTGTTGATTTGTGAAGCGAACATCTTCTGAATTGTGACTGGATAAGTATCCATCACAAACTAATTCCAAGCTGGAGAATCGCGGAGCTCTTGCTGGAGAGCTGATGGAGCCATTGCGTTTTGCTTGAGCATGGCCTAAATGGTTGTTGGGATTTCGGCTCGGTTGTAGATATCATAGTTGGCGAACATGGCCATGACTTGACCGTTGTTGACTTAGCTGATTCTAGCAGTAAAATCAAAATTCTTACCTTAGAATTGATTGAATTAATCGGCTGAAATGGGTTTGTTAAGGATTAATACAACATCAGCACGATTTGGATCGGTGGTATATGAAGGATTCATTTTGAATTGAAGAGCATTTTGTTAGATATCGCAATTTATAAGCTGACCGAACCAGTGAACAACTTTATTTTGATATTTAGTCATGTTTGCTCTTTTTGTGTTTTGGGCCTCAGCACCAATTAATGGTGCTAGATCTGACCAGGTTAATAGTCCTTTTTATCCGGTTGCCTGAATTTGTGGAATTGGTGGTTCAAAAGTCATTTGTTCCATAGCTGGAATAGAAGAATTTGCTCCCATATGATTGTGGAGTGGATCAATTCTTTTATATTGATTTAAAATATCAAAAAATGTATTTGATTAATGTAACAATTCAGTAAAAGATGAAGGTTTTTGATTGGGTTTTCATATTTTCTGCAATAATGATAGTTGAATATTTTACATATTGGTAATATAAATGGTAACAATATATAATATTAGCGATAAAACTATTTCATACTGTGTTATATTTATCATTAAGTACTTTCTGTGTTATCTTTCTTGAGGAATCCGTATGTTCGTTTGACTATTGGTTTAACTAATTATGATTTACTTCGATATACATCAACACCTGAACAATTTGATAAACATAACGAAGAATTATTCACTAGAGAACTATTAGATAAGGACTGGCTTGGGATATAATCATATATTTTGTCTTATTCTTATAAAATTGGTTATTTAGGCATATCTTTTATTTCTTCTCTTTTTAATTTATTAAAATATTAATTTTTAAGTTATTTACGTTAAAATAGAATATCTGAAGCAGATTCTTTAGTGTGAAGAAAATATCTAACAGAATTATCATCGTGTGGGTTATATAACAAATGTTCTTTTGGAAGTGTTTCCGGTTTAGGAGTATAATATTCTTTTAACTATAAATCAATCAAATGTTCATTGATTGTTGATTTATCTACTTCTCCCCAAACTTTTACGAAATTGCAGCTTTTATTATCGAACATTTCTTGTCTTTTGGTAATTTTTTTCAATGGATTTAACATTGAAGTGGAATTGATAATAAATATACAATATTCACTCAATATGTCAAAATTTTAATTTCCTATATCTTTAATAATTGTAATAATTTGTTATATTACTTTAATTGAGTTCAAGAGTGCTCATATTTTTACTTATTGTATTGACGGCTTCTTCTAAAAATTTTGTTTTCCGGTTTAGTACATTTAAACCCGCTTGTTACTATTATATTGAACCGATGTTCTTTGTGGCTAGTTAGCGGAGATTAAATTTAGTTACAAATATAATAATCACTTATATTATTGATTTAAATACACATCTATACAGTTTATACTTCAAATGTGTATAATTTGAATGAACTTCGGTTAAAACCATATTATATTGTATTCTTTCAGTATAATCTACTAAATATAAATTTATAATATATAATATTAGTATATAAATACTATCTATCAGCTAAAAGTAACTTAACCTAAGGAACTTATATCACACAGTGCAAGTCGTAGAATATTTTCAAGTTACTTACTGAGCAGATGTTGATCTAGTCAATTAACTGACTCATACAGTTATTTTTCATATATGAGTTGAAAATTCATTGATAATGCAGCCTATTACTCAGCTTTCTCGGTAATGCAGTAATATAGATGGAAATGTGTTGTCTTAGAGGTGTAAGAGCTTCACTATGTTCTAAAATTATATAGAGAGCTTAATGGACATCACTTATTGTCACTGTTTGTTCTTTCTTCTGTGTTATTGGTTTGTACAGCTTATCAGCTGAGATCTGGCCTTTATGGCTATGTATATATATATTAAAACACGTTTACACAGTTATTTCTGTAGTTTGAAGCAATGAACTCATCGATATCTATTCTTCCTGCTCAGAATTTACATTATATGAAGTGGAAAATTTTTGGAATAGAATAGTTTTGTATTCTATATTTGTGTTATAGTAAAAATAGGGTTATATGTAGTCTCACTAGGAGTTGGACCAAGGAGTTGAGCAATCTAATGTGACTTCCGCGAGCAGGTACCCCCTAACCAAATTTGATTATATTAATATCAAAATTTATCCAGTGTCTATATTTTCTTTATTTAACAAATATACAGTACTATTGTTATGAGTATAAATAAGTTATTCTGACTTCCATATTTTTTTCAAGAACCATTGGTATGTAGAGCTTTTTGGTTATTGATACTTTCATTGAATGAAGCGGTGAAAGCTTTATATATGTGATTAAATTATCTGTTTATCATTAACTTCTATTTATTTATGTGTATTTTTAATAAAATTTTGTACATTTCATGATGGATATTGATAGATTATCAATTATTTGTGTAAAACTTGTTATACATTAATTCACATAGATTTTCTATTTTAAATTGTTTTAGTAGACTGTTTTAGTTATTTAATCTTAATATTGTATTATATATTATCTTAATTATCTATATTTAATTATAATATGAAATTATCAATCCTATAACAATATGAAAACATTTCATGCATTCAGCTTTAATAATATTCGTCTAAAAATAAAATTATTCTTTAAATTTTAAGCATTTAACATAAGTTACATTTTCTTTATGTGTTCGCGATATTTTCTGTGGTGGATGATTAAGGCGCTAAATATATTAATAATTTTAATTCAATATTCACTCAATAATTCTGAAATTCGGTCTGTCCAACATTATTAATTGTAGTAATTCGTTATATTACTCTAATTTACTTCTAGTGTACCTATATTTTTACATATTGTATTCGCAGTTACTTCTAAAAAGTTCATCTTCTTGTTAAGTGTATTTAATTCTTCTTGTTACTTCTTTAACGAATTCAGAACATATTCAATGTCTTAAGTATTGTCCCGATTTTATAAGTAGATTATACTATTGTTTCTTGAATAATTTTATTATTCAGACTTCCATATTTGTTCAAGAACAATTGGAATATATAATTTTTTACTTATTGATAATTTCATTTGATGAAGTGGTACTGACACATCATAATATCGAAATTATTGGTACAATCATGATATCAGAATTTATCTTCACTTAATTGAACTACGCAAATTCACATTATAAATTATTTTTAATAACTTTTATTAATTTATCTGGTATTATTAACCCAGTGATTAATTAAGTTTGATAATTCGCGTAATTCTATTTATGTTACAACAACTATATTTTAATTAACAGAAATTTACAGTAATACAATATACTTTCATTTTTTAAAGATATCACAATTTATCTGGTGATACTTTAATAATATTCGATTCACATAACAACATTTCCCTTTTTCAACAACGTTTTTCATTTAAAATATAACATATCATTATAAAAACCATTTTCACTCCGTTCGCTTCAGGAACCCGAACTTCGGTGCGTGCAGCTGGCTTTTGGCCCTCGTTATTTTTATTTCGTTTTAGGTGTGGGTAGGAACGTATTTCTAGTGATTTTCTATTATGTGATTTAGTTCAGCGTCGCTATTTTTCTATTGATATTTTAAGGTGTTTTGGAACTGCAATTAAAGATCTCTATTTTTGAATAAAATTTCGTTGTCGGATTCGACCGCTTTTAAAAAGTAACGAGCGGACACTTCGTTGTGGGGAAGATAGACTAAGTGCTCAAGTGGAATCGGTTTGGGCTTCGGGGTGTTGCTCCACTTGACCTGACGCATGAGGACCTTGTCGTGAGCGTGCGAATCGGAATCACCCCAGGACTTCACGAAGTTGTTTATGTTCGTGTCGTACATCTGCTGACGCTAACTGAATTTAACTTAACATTTGAAGTGAATTATATTATGAGATTCACGTTCGATATTATGCTATATAGATAATAATAGTGTATAATTAATGCCAATATTCAAATTTGTTTAAATCAGCCATTTGAAAAAATATGAATTCCTGTTATTAAAATTGTATTCGGCTTTTTAATCACTAAGTTAATCAGTTAGTTGTCAAAATACTTCACTTCCATTTCATTCTTAAAAATCGCTGCCTGTGATCACCTTGAAAAGGGGCAACTTTGCATTTGGCGACCATTTTGCTGTTAATGCTGAGCTCATTTTTCAGGTAAAATTTTCTGCTTGAGTCCAAGTGAGGATTGAACTGGATTAGATCTGGCGGTAAAACTTGTGGTTCTGGAACTAACGCGGCTCTTATTTTTTGTAAAACGATTTATTCTTGAGCGTTTTCTTAGTTCGCATATGAGATGAAGTCGATTTATTTGCTTGAATTATCAAACATCTGCTGTCTTCGGTAAATTGAATAATGGGCTTTACTCATGTGGTGTGGTGATATTTTTAGATCGTATGAATAAATAATGCTTAAATATAATAAACGTTATTAAATACTCATACAATATACAAATGTAACAATACTCTCACAATCTACTATCATTACTCAAAGAGAGGACAAAACATTGCAAAATCGTCAAAATTCTCATTGCCTTGTTCACCATAATCGTTTTACGTGGTTACTATTTTTAGATTTATCTCTTCTCTTGGAGGTGAAGGAGCTCGAGAACGGATAGGTGCACTGGCTGCTATTGGATATGTCGGTGCTCTGTTTTGATAATCGTAAATATTTTAACTTTGGTGAACGACAGGTTGTTAATTAATTTATTATTATTAATACCTTAGCAGTTGTTGACTAACTTGCTGTTAAAACATATCCATCTGGTCGTGTCTAAACGCTTCAGCTCCGGTGTATTTTACAGGTTCGTTATGTGGTGAGTTAATTCCACTTGCTAATAAAGAGTTGGCATAAGAATTGGCGTATGAATAGCTTTAGTAGTCTCCTGTGAACTCAACATCATTTTTACGTTTGGTTGGAAGGTTTATTTTATGTTGTTGTAATTGAGCTTTAACTGTTTTAGTTCTCATTAAGTTATTGAACGTCATTGAGAATTCAGTTCTGTGGACGTCACGTGAGCCAAATATTTTTGCCTTCATCTTCTTTTAAAAATTTGGGTCTTCAATTTCACGGGTTGGAATAGATATCATTATCATATGCTGCATAGCGTTTTTCTCATCCTTTGAAATTTTGTCGCCTGTTTGATGACGCATGTGTGTATCATAGTACCAATGGTATAATTTATTTCTGTCAACGCCCACTTAGTTAGCTATTCCGTGCCAATTTATCTTGACCTCATTTAATTCGTTGTGCAAACGTGTGTAATCTTGAAGTAAAACATCGACTGGAGTTCTACTTTTATGGTTTTATGACACGTAAGTGGCAATTCCACGAAGCATGGCTTACTATTCTTCTGTGTACTAATCGAATTAGTCCATTAAAATATGGGGTGTGGTATAATTAAACAATAATATATAATAAACAATGAAATTTAGTAGTATTATTGAACCTTTATTTATTAAAATTGAAATAGATTTACTGGCTTTTAGATTTTACAATCATCATGTGATTCTCTAAGATATAATGTTATATTCAATAAATTAGCGTTCAAAACATATTAAGCTATGTTTTACAAAATGAATGATCCAAACAATATCTATACACGTACTAATTTAAATTTTACTATTAATAATATAGCGTGCGTGTTTGTGTAACTATATGTGGATTAGTGGTTTGTCATGATTTAAAAGATGAAAATGGAAAGATTAAATTGAATCATAGTATTGCAGTTAAGTGAGTTGTTTTATAAATTATGAATATTTTTGAAATATGACTTCATATTCTTATCGCGTAGCTTTAAGAAACCCCCGAACCAATGATTATTTTAAAACTCTGCGTGTTTTTAAGCCAGTACTTTGAATCGGGGATTTTACGGTCCGATTCGCAACCGATTTAGCCGCATCTCAAGAACCAGAAGCGCGGTCAAATGAATCCACAATCGATCACACTAAACAAAGCCAGTAATCCGGCAGTGCCTCTTCTAGCGCTAATGGCCGTCGAGCCTAATCGTCCATTAATTAAAATAACTAATCTTCAAAGTAATAAACAGTTGTTATCTTTATTTTACAATTAAAGAATACTTCAAAGAAAAACTTCACTGACTGGTGTAGATTTATTCTTCAACCACTAGCCTGGACCAGTTATCCTCCGTTTTGTGCTCAAATAGAACGAAAACGAACAGCATTAACACTGATAAACCAGTTCCAGCCACAACGTCCGTGAAAAAATGCTTCAGAACCGAAATTCGGCCAATCATAACCGCCCCGATGAAAACGCCCGTAATCGTAACCATAAAAGTGCAAAAAATAAGATGGAACCAGTGAATAACTCTTTTGGTTGAGTTTCGCTTGCAAAATTTGTAATTGTAGAAGGAAAGATAAGTAACTGATAGGTAAAATGCGGATATTGTTAGAGAATGACCGGAGGGGCACGAGGAGAGACGGTAGCTGCACGGATTCGGGCCTTTATAAGGTCTGTAAATGCTCATGTACTCCAACTTGCAACTTAAATCAGTGTCAAAATCAGGATGGAACTCAAGCGTCTAAAACGGACGCGGCCTGTTAACAGAGAATTTAATAATCAGCAAAATGCTGTAAACCAAGCACATATATGCTAATAACGACCAGAAATAATACATATACAACGACTTGAGCTGCTTAAACTTAAACTTCAGCACCAAAGAATTGAAGAGAACGGGAATCAAAAGTAAACAACCAGAAATTATACAAGCCACATAAGGCAAATGATTAAGAAAATGAATCAAGCCGGTGTCAAACGGAAAAGATGAAGTCGCAGAATGAGATTTTGCCCAGCGGGCTAGAGTAACATCCAACTCAGACAGTTTTGAACTAAAAACGGATAAAAGAATCTAAATTGTGATACCAAAACATACTAATGATACAGAAACAACAATTTGGTCCTTGTTTATTCCTATATATTTCATGTTAAAGTGGTAATCATAAATAATGATTAAATAACTTATAATAACGCATATTTTATTCAAATATCTGAAGAATTCATTTCAATCATTGCAATAGATTGTGAGAGTGGTATTATACTATAACAGCGTGCGTTATCAAGTTATTAACAACATCAATAAATGATTAAATATTTCAAAATCTTCACAGTTCAATTATTTTTGTAATATTTAGAACATTACATAACTATTAGTACTATTGTTTAATTATTTAACAGTTGAAGCTGGACAACGTATCCATTTGTTGATGAACAATTAGCTGCCTTTTTCGTATTTTTGTATTGTAATAAATTAACGAAAGAATCAATTAAAATAGATCAATTTCTAAGTTATAATATCTATCACTCATTAACTTTAGAAACGTCAAATTTATATGCGTCCTGAAGAACCATAGCTTTAAATGGACATGCGTAAACACAACTTACACATTCAACACATAAATATACTTAATCAAAGATCAGCTTTCTGTTTTTGTAGTCAAATTGTATTGCACCAGTCGGACAGTGTTAAACACACAAACTGCACTACGTGCAGTTTTATTATATATATTATATTCGCATTTGTGTAGTGGAATAATAAAATTGAAAAATTAATAATAAAATAAGATATATTATCATATTTAACAAATTAACAACTCATATTAATCCGAAACCTGCTTATTTACTAAAATGTAATAGTTAAGAGCGCTCTGTTTATGGCACATTCGTGACAGTCCAAATAAGAAGTATATAAAGCAACAAACAAAATTTATTATTACCAAAACACCTTCAGTAATAAGTTTAGCGTCACCCCCATCAAATATTCCAGGACTTGCTTATGCTATCACAAGATATAACATTATAATCCCTACCAATAATGGATGACAAAACACAAATAACTTTTTCTAAAATTTTTATTTTTTGGGAGACAACGCTCCAGATAAGATAAGAATCAGCGCTATTATTATGTTAACAATTGAAATAAAGAACACTTAAAAATCGTAGAAACCAAATTAACTGTTAAGTTTAGCTTAAAATGCTATTCTTAAAGAATATTGTATTATACAACTACAGCCTGATACTATAGCAGCTATTTTTGCCATTATTTGCAATATTAGTATATATGGCATTTTGGGACCTTTATTCTTTTCTTTTATAGGTTTTTCTTATTTCTATTCAACTTTTTCTTACTTAATATTTTATGTATCTCTGGATAGATTTTAGGAGGAATTATCTAATACCTTATTTTCACTTTTGCTAGGTTTCAGCATAATTGCATTATCATCTTAAATGATGTTTTCAGCCATTGAAGTGGTTTAATATTTTACATTAATGTTACACATATAATTATTTTCTATATCTTTAAATATCACTAATTGTGTAATGTAATTATATAACACTTAAGCGTAAACACATTATATGAATATAACATAAGAACCACTTCATAATGAACTCAACAACCAAATTATCAAAACTCGGTTCTTCTCAAAACTCAACATACACAAAATAAGAGGAGCCCCTTATATAAGACATTAGTAATTAAAATGATAAAATTATTATGCCTTGTGTTCTAATAAATCAAATTATAACAAAAATATTTGCTATTATATCTGGAGTATGCTGTATCGTTTAGTATATATTAAAATTGGTGCAATCTGTTAAAAATACAAGCAAATTTACATTTATTACCTTCTAATCTTGGATTATTTCTTTGTCAAATATAACTTTTGGAATAATATTAATAATTTCTGTTTGTTTACCATCTAAATCTTCAGTTAAAGATAAATTTAGAAAGTATCTGAGACCTTTTTGTGATCCATTAATCTGTTGCTGTATTACATTCTATTTACTAGTTGCACAAGCTCCTCCGTAATTATTTTCACAAGTTACAAAAATAGAGGAAGCGCAAAGCGCATTTTTGGTGTTGGGTACAGTGGGTTGTGCGCTTATGTTAATATTTGGGTTATAGAGAATATGTGATACGTAAAGTGCAAAATTATATTACAAATACAAAGGAGTTTCAAGCTAAGAGCTAAAAGATTTTAAACTTGAGTTATGATATATTATTTTACTGTTTATTTTAATTAAATAACTAAATAATATCATTAATTACTGAGATATTGAGAATATTTAATTTTCTCACTCGCTGTTCCATGTCTTCAATTGTCGAATGTTTTATTTATTCTATTCTAACTTGTTAAGTATTAAAACCAAATTTAATAATTTTACCTCTGTATCTTTACTATTATATAGAAGTATAATAATTATATTTATTTTCATTCTCATTCTCCATAGAGGAGATACTTCGGCCCTTGATATTCTGGCGGCCCAATCACATTTCCATCGGCCGTTTCGAACACTCTCGCGTTATTCACGAATCTTGCTGGTTTCATTTTCTCGAGTTTCTTCAGTTCGGTGATTATTTCGTCAGTCAGTTCAATTCTGTTCGAAATTTCGGGGGCGATGACGAAAACTGCCTCGAAGAAATCGGTCGTCAGGTGCGAAAACAGTTCATTTTCCTCGTTTATTTCGTTCCTGTTGAATTATTGAATTAATTCTAAGGGCATTTTCTTGTTAATCTTAAGTTTATTGAATAAATTCAGTTGCTGAACGTAATCTGACTCTTATTATAATAGATTAATAAATAAGGACTTCTAAGTGTTGTTATAGGAGACAGAGAAGAGGACGATGGTCGTTTACCAGCCATTCTTGTAAATTAAGTAATTTGAGGTAGTGTTAGAGACCTGTAAAGATTTAATTATTTATAACTGATTTTAATTCAATTTGAGCGCTGTAAAATCAATAACTGACGAAGCAAGCATCAAAGGCTGACCACGGATCGTAATCTCGCCCAGACCGCGGTTCTTCTTCGGTAAAACTTGCGTGTTATTATCAGAAGCTGCATTTTGCACTTGAGCCTTGTTCTTGTTGTTTTGGTCCTCAATCTTGTTTTATTGTTTCCTGCGCTTGGTGTCCTTCATGAAGATGTTCTTACCGGCTTCCCTGCCTTCAACAACCCAGTACAAAGTGAATGGAAGCACCACCACACCACAGAAGAAGATAATACCGTAAATAACCAATTAAATAATAGCACTGGTGCCAAAGGTGAATTTATAAGGCCACTCGTACACGTTGAACATAAGTTACTATCCTACTTACTCGTCTGGAACTACAGCCACGTTGTTTATCTTCAGCTTTATATAGTAAATGCCTATTTCTGGCTCAGTAGTAGAGTTAAAGACACAGAAATTGTTCAAGAAAGTGAACGGGAAGGTATACTCAACTGTACCAGCTTTTGAAATGTCCTCATATCTAGCACTTGTGTCCTTTCCTGCGTTCATAAGCGTTCCCTCGACGCTGGCGCAATCTGAGCTTTGAGGAACAATCGTATTTTAAAAGGCGTCAGAAAGGAGGACCTTGATTGAGAAATTCATTCCAGATCTCATAATTAAAGGCTGGACAATAGCGTTTTTCAAGGTAGATAAGGTTCCTGGAATTACCTCAATTGTTATTGGAGCTATTGTTTACGTGAAGTAATTTACAAGCGAAACCTGGTAGTTGCGAGCTTGTCCTGGAACGTTTATTGTGGCTGAGCATGTTCCAGTTCCAGATGTGAAGGAGTAAACTGGTGCGCCTGCATCAAACTTGAGTTGGAAACGATTACAAGGTGAGCCTGTGGTGAACGTAACAACCACAGAGAAATTAGCTGGATAAATTCCAGGGTTTGTGTCAGGAGTGAAGGTGAGAGCAGCTGCTGACAAAGTATTGGAATCAGTTTCAATGGTCGTTGTTAGTAGATCTGTATCCAAAACGCTCAAAGCCATAAATTTGTAAGTAGGTCCTGCAGCTGCACTTTAGTAAAAGGTGACCTAGCGATTCTGAGATGAACGACGGGTGATGAGGGATGGATACCTCAGATCTTTTTGATTGAGAGATTGAGCGGGAGAGTTTGCTAGAACGAGAAGTTGCATATCATCAACGAGTGTGTACAATTTAACACTTGTAGGCAATGCAGCTCCAGGGAGAGTGTAAGGTACATTAGATGAGGTATCTAAAATCTGAACGCGGTCGGCCTCTACAGTGAAAACATAAATCTTTGTACCATCAAACTATAATTTTTGAATGTTCGAGATGGAAGTGTTGTAAATAGATATAACATTGGAAAGCATGCCTGATAGTTCAACCTTAAATTCCATCAAATTTATGTTCTTATCAGCTAAAGTGTTAAAAGTGACTTCAACAAACAAAGAATTTCCAAGAATTTACATAAATTAAACAGGAGCAGTATCAGTTGTTATTTACTAAATCAAAAGTGAATATGTATTACCTGTGATTGAAGATATTCTTGCATAATACAAATCGTTGTTACCTGAACCAGAAATGATATGTTCTGAAGATAGAGCGATATTTGAACCAATCATAACATTATCCTTTGAAATTAATGTCGACTTAAGCTCGGCTGAATCATATTAAACATAATGAATTAATCCAATGTTGACATAATTTATTTAAGCTGGACTAATGGTATAATTATATCTAGCAGCATTTGGACAACCTAATGCAACATAATAGTTTACACCACTATCAGCTAACTTAAAGTCGCCTTCACATTTACTACTATTATAGGTGTAACCACTAGGTTATATGGTTTATGACGGTCTTGTGTGGCTTCGTACAAAATTACAATTTGACAATAAGAAAATACTGAATATATAATCAGTACCATCAGAAGTTTGCATATTTAATGCCAAATACTTATTACCTACATGCATTTTAAGAATATCAGATTTGATTTCGGCAGTTGGAATATCACAATTTCCGTTAGCAGTACTATAAACTCGTATTATATTACTAACACCTATAACAAGTACTGTTTTATCAGGTGAAGTCTGAGTGGAGTTGAAGATGGAATTAGATGGTTCCATACTTTAACCAGCATTGACAAAAGTCAATTATGAGTGCACACTGGTTTTTTCAGCAGCATTCAAAAAGGGAAATGGCTCTTGGATGATGTTTGACAAAAGCGATACTAGGTAGATCATTAATAAGGAGTGGAACTTGACACAAACAGTCAGAAATTGATATAATATCAATCAATGGACAATCAATAGAATAAGATTGCAAGTGATACTTTAACATGAAATAAATTTAATAACCACTCTGCTAAACTACAACTTATTTAACTATTTCGCTCTTAACATGAAATAATATGCTAACTTAAAATAGAAATATCTGTATTTTAGTTGTTTATTTAGCAGCTTTAAACAGTTGACCTCGAATCCTAAACACCAAATTTATTAGAGTTAAACATGTAAATATCACAAAAGTTATATAAATTTGTTAAACCAGGTTCACAGTCTGAGTCCTTTATCACCAATGCATGGTTTGCTTGGGATAAATGCTCCAGTGTCGATTCCGCCGGCGACGAGCATGCATGCAGCGGCTTGGAATCTGTTTTTCAGAACTGAGTTGATGGTTCTGACTGATGGTGCGGACCAGAGTGCTTCGGCGACAGCCACGGCTCTGGGCCAGATTTGTTCGTCAATGTTTCCGTCGGTGACTTTTTCTCCCCACATGCACGCGCCTCCGCCCATGACGTTGTCCTTGAATGCTTTTTCAACGCCCTCGAGCACATCGACGACGTAGAAGTCCTGCCATGTGTCCTGAATACCATATCTTTGTTGTCCTGGTTTTTATTAGTCAAGGTACCAGCCGAAGGATCTAACGACCTTGTACCCGTTTCTGGTTGCCTTAGCAACAACGTCTACGTTGTACCAGGCGTGAACGACTGCGTTCTTCATCTCGTTTTGGTTCTCGTAGGATTCTTACCAGTAGAAACGGGTTGCGTTTGGAGAGAGCTTTTGAACCAGTTGTGAGACGCGGGCGTGGAACTGCTACCAGAGCAAGGTGGTGTTAATTCCTTTCTTTTGCATATAACTTGAGATTTCGGGGTCTTCGTTCCAGCAGCCGTGGTCAACCTCGTCACCGCCTAAATGAATTAAGGGGGTCTTCTCAAGCTTTGTGTAGACGGCGTCGATGATATCAGTTAAAAATGCATTAATATATGTAAATAAGTCCTCGTTAATCGGGTTAACGGAGGTGAAACCGTGCGTCGGGCAGTTGGCAACGAGCTTGGCATTAGCCTTCTTCCAGCTGGTGGCATGACCCGGCATGTCGTACTCGATCATGATGTGGATACCGAGAGAATTCGCGTAAGAAGAGATCTCGGTCATATCGGCCTTGGAAAGTCTGAAGAAACCGCCGTTGTAGAAGGCTGAGTTCTAGAACTTGTCAGCTGGAGCGGTTTCTGGAGCAAATGCTATGCTCTGAGTATCAGTCAAGTGAATGTGCAAGACATTGAACTTGGTGAGAGCCATGGCGTTCAATTAACGCTTGAAAGTGGAAACGGGCAAATAATGTCTGGAAGGATCCAACATGAGCTCTCTGAAGGAATACGCAGAGGCGTCTTAGATCTCAACCTGCATAATGGAATACAAACCTTTCTTGTATTCATCACCAGGAGCCTCCTGGATTAATTGGACCACAGTCGATAAAGCCCTCGATAAGCTATAGGTATCTGGAGCAAACACGTTAATTGAAGAAGAATTAACTGTGATGTTGTAAAACTCTTCCTGTGGAGATTGTGGGACATCAGTGGAAAGAAGAGTTATAACTAACTTAGTAACTTAAGCTGACTTCGGAGCTGGGACACCCTTCGCGAACATAGTCTTCGTGTACAAATCGACTTGATTTTTAATTAAGCCGAGACAATCAACACCGTTGGACTTACATGACCATTACAACGGACCCACATACATAAATGTTGAGTTGAGGATTGTCATGTGTTACGGCAATGGAGTAATCTATGGAGCACATAAAATGATTACAAACATGATTAGGAGTGGTATTTTATTTTTGCTTTCAAATATAGTAAATAATACAAATTTAAGATTTGACTATAATGTATCCCAATTTTGTTTTATGTGTACATTTATTATATGTTTCGTCATGATAAAACAACTCAATAATTAATCTTGAAACAAAAATATCATTCATACTTTGTATGGACAAGTCTTACCACCTTATCAACTGAGTCTAATAGAACCATAAAATCAGATGCATAATACAGCTCGCTATTTATCATAACCATGACGCTATTTTGCATTTTTAAGTTAATGTGCTGTTCAACCAATTGCTCCAATTCTGCGATATTTAAAGATGGTACTTCTTATGTTTCATAAACTACATAATCAAATGCAATCATTAGTTTGTGCGAATGTGCAGGGTTTTAATCATTATAATGTCTAGGCGAGCCCTTAAGTTTCATTTCTACATTGGTAGAATTAACTAACAACTGGAGCGTGAGAAGAGCAGCATGATTCATTATTTCCAGCTTTGGTGGATCAATTACTTAAAATAATTCATGTGAGTAAAGATTTTGATATTTGTGGTAAATGTAGTACATGTTGTTGAACGCCGCTTACGAGAATATAAACTGCATTGGTGTGTTGAATCGATTGTATGTGATTGGGTCCAGCTTGTCTTTTGTCATGTATTCGTCAAGAGTGTTATCCATGTGGTATGTATATCCGCTGAATAGAAAATAAGCGTATCCATCTTCAATCATGAGTGGTGCGACGAATCTTTCGTCTTTAATAATACTATAATCGCTTTCAAGGTGCTTGAATGACGTGTACTGCTAAAATACTGTATTAAGTACATCTATTAAACTAGTCGATATAAAATGTGAGATTACTTTTTATAATTCAGTCTGTAATACACCTAGAACTAAGTTAATCATAGATTAATACAGCCAGGAAGTTCCTCCTTCTAATACAACTCGTATACTTCCGATTAGCAATTCAGCATGAATTATATTTGCTAATAAATGATTTGGACAAATTTCAAAATCACATTCAGCCCCGAATATAGTTGAACATTCTGTGTCGCTCACTATTATCTGGCCAGTTCCGCCGTCTGTTAAATATGGATAAGATGTTTATTGTATTTTCCAGTTCAGTTAAAGGACGAATCTAACACCAATTAAATTAAAGGGAGCCGTTTTACTCTTTCTAAAGAAGAATTTAATGTCCTAAACTGAAAAATCTTTGACAACAATGTCGGTGAAGAAAACATCAACTTGGGTCACACCAAGATTAATTGACGTTTTAATATCGGGCATCTTCTAGTTGGTTATGTTGAACGTGTTGTTGTTCATAAGCTCTTTGAACCAACGGTTGAGTCCGTTTTGTGAGAAGAATTAACAGTAAGCTGAGTCTTCTGGGTACAGTGTGCGTGGGAAAGGAGATTTAATACACTCAGATAATACTGAGCACAAAGCGAACATTTGTGGTGTGAATAGTTGTATAGGATAATCACTATAATTTATTAGAGTAAATAACACTTGCAATGACACTTATGATTATTTTAGTGTATTTTAGTGTACATTAGTATTTAGCATAAATAGATTATACACTAATATTTTCAACACTTTATTACAAATTATTTAGTTTCTTGATATCTAGGTTTCTGGTATATAGGTCCCATTACCTAGTATATTGTGTTAAATCAAAAATATTAAATTGGAATGTTAAAAACAATCGTAATACAAGTAATATATTATTGTTCTATATTCACTATTTTTCAAATCACTCCTACAACTTGATTTATAACATGAATTAACCGGTATTTCTGCTCGTTTAGTTTCCTCGTTATTTTTAGTTCAATATTTTCTATTTTAATCTTCGTTTTCTTTATTTCAGTTTGAATTCTGTTCGTTAAATTAATTAGTTTGAGTTTGAGCGCAAATTTCTCCTCCTTTGAACTCGGCTCCTCTTGGTCAGTGCAAAAGAAGCTATTATTGTCAAAGTAGTTGTCAATTATTTTGTTAACGGTAGCTGATAAGTGAGTGAGGAGGGGCATGTGTTAAATAACTGAGATGAAAACTATTTAATTGTCGTCAACGTTGAGCGTTTTCAGATTTGTAAGTGATTTTAAAGGACTGATGTCTATTATCTTGTTCATCTCCAACTCGAGCTTGTTTAGTGAGGTTAGAGCTTAAAGGGGTTAAAGGTCATGAATTTTGTTCGCAGTCGCCGATAACTGACGCAGCTTTGTAAGCGCCGATAACGGAGTAATATTGGTTAAATTCATCGCGCAAATTTAAAGCACCACAAGATTAGTAAGTGAAAGAAGTGTTACAACATTTGATCTAGGACAAATTCAAACTCTACAAGTTAGATAATGCTTACAAAGGAGATAAATCACGTGTTTTATTTAACTCTAAGTTCAGTATGTGCAAGTTTACCAAACGCTAAAGCGGGTGTAAATCTGTAACTTTATTTCCCCAAATTTCGAGCTCTTCCAATCCAATCAGATCAGAAATTGGTTATAAATCAGTAATTACATTTCGGCTCAAGTTTAACACTTTTAAGTTAATAAAGTCTTTGAGCACAGATATATCAGCTATTTTGTTAAAGCTTAGATCTATGTCCACAAGTTAGAACATTCCAGTAATAACTTGTAAGTCTTTAAGGCGGTAGTGCGGGAAAGCCATTGTTATTTGATCATTTTCGTTCATGGTCATGTTTTCTGTTTAAAGTTATAAAGTGGTGTGTAATTACTTTTGTCTTTTAATTTTGTACTTATTATATATTGCGATAATTCTGATCTTAAAATAGAACGCACCACAAATGAATTTATCGAATCCTTCATCCAAGTAGTTCCGTTTTAACAAGGAGGACTATGCTAAAACGAAGCCTTTTCTGATTCGTCAGAAGATGTATGATCCCAGCTTGATGGAGCAATCTCTATTGTCCGCTCCGAGTAAATCAGTGGATGCGTTCGAGTTGCGTTAGATTGAGCGCAAGTTCTTGACCCCTAATCCGCTGCGCCTACCTTCCTGTTGCCAGACCTACAACCCGCACAACCCGATTTCAGTTTAGTTTTACACGGACAACATGCAGAAACCTTCTATAAACGAGTTAAAGAAATAAGATGGTAAGTTTTACAAGTACATGGAGCGGTTGAATAAACCAAAAACGGGGAAGGTTAAATCTGAACTGTACAACCAACTGATTCAGAAACCCGCGAACACCTCTTTCATTCAAATGAATCAGAAAACGGAGCAACTCGGATTCATGAAGATCCATTCACTCGAGGGATTCAAAAGAAGCTTCTCGGCGAGCTACGCCAAATGAATGTTAAGTGAAGTTTATTGAATTATTTTGAGTCTAAATGTTTCTAGAAATGGGTGACAAAAATACCATACCACGTCAAATTACACAACTCAATATTTAGAAAGTTGTATTTAGCAATAATTTAGAAAAATGTCATTAATAATTCAACTAGATTATAGAATTCATGAACCATTCATTTGAAGGGATATAAAAGTGTCGCCGAGCTGTGCGAAGTATATGTATTGTTTAAATACAATTATGTTTGCATTTTGAACATTTAGTATTTATGTTAAAAATTTAGGCTGTTATGGATTTTACCCCGGTTTTAGCTAAAATTTAAATTAAAATTAGCTATTCTAACACAATTAACTTAATGTTTAACTCAATGTTTAAATTTTATCTATCTTTTTAGTAATTAATATATTATATTTATAAACGAATTTATGTCATTATATAATGTTTATACCACTTCAAATGACGAACAGTTAAATATATATTACAAATGGAATTAACATACTGACAACAATCTTTGTGCAAATATATGAATAACTATTATATAGTATATTCTCAGAACACGCTAATTCATCAATCGTTAATGTCGTTCGCTTTGGATAAATCGCAATATATGGTTTAGCATTTGTTCAAGGTTTCGACATGCACCTGAAACTGAATCAAATGAAATATACAACAAAAGCACTATTATAAATTCTTATTTTATAATATATCAGATAACAAATTCCGTTGATAATTTGTTATATTCTCCTTATATCAGATACTTCATATCAAAATCGATTTTGTACTAATTAAACACTATTTAGTATAGAATACTTATAAATACCAATTTATTCAGAAACAGCTAATTCTTGTGGGAAAACAATACATTATATCGCAACTAGTTCATTCTACAATATATTAATGATTATATTTGCAATAATAATCCAATTATAATAAAAATATCATATTATACCATATAGACGAATATATTTCGTTTTGACTAACTTGCTATTTATTATTTAGATTATAGTTGTTGCCAAACGAACAATGCATTTGGAAAATTTGTACATTAAGATTTAATAACTTTTAACAAGGACCGTAGATGGGTGTGCATATTTCAGTGGAGCGTTTACAGCAAATGAACTCTTCGGAAGTTTTCCGTTAAAACCAATACATGAATCAAAGCTTGGAAAACTCATTAAAAAATATGTTCCCCTAGGATTTTTTGGCACATTAATTATATACTTAATAATGGTATTTTGGATTTTAATATACTATATTTTAAGACAAAATGACAACTATTTTATGCAGAAATTTTATTTTTCAACAGTAACTCTGAGTCATATTACTGGAATAACTGTTGCTATAGTTTTAAGCGGACGTAAATTTATTGACAACAAGTTTTTAAAATAAATTAGTCAATATGGATAAGATTGTTTGTTATTCACAGAAATAATGGTATTTAAAATTTAAATGAGTGTAGGAGAAATTAAAATTGGGCCTGAAAACGGGATAATTGTGTTCATAGTTGCAATTGGGGTTTTAACAGCCGTTCTGTCAATGTTAAAACTGGTTCACTTATGTATTTCAGATTTGCTGAATATGTTCAGCCTAAAATATAATAATTCTACAGTATTTATGTGCAGACAATAGTGATATAATAAACGAAATATATTATGTTTAGTAATTTAACCTCATCGAGAAGAATGATAGTTTATGTATTGACGATCAATGAATTGCTATACGCCTTTAAATTGTTAGCGTCTTAAAAAGAAATCTTGACACACATTTTGACATGATTTTGGATATTCTAAAATGGTATTTATTAAATACCATTTTAGAATATTTAATATATTCATAAATACTATTTATGAATATTACATTTTTAGTGGAGTGGTGAGCTGTATATCATTTTTGTCCCAATATTTTTAATTAATTTTCACTTCAATTTTGTTATAATATTTCCACTCCCAATCATTTCCACCAAAATCTACTGTATTTGCTTTCTTTTAGTTAAGAATTCGTATAACGAACTAAAATATTTATACTTTATAGTACAAAGATAGATTATATCTATCTCATATCATTCCTCACTAACTAGACCTCAATAATAAAATATCTGATATTTCTAGCTTTTAATATACCTAAATTTATAATAATTAACTTCCTACACTCTAACTTTAACTTGTTTGTGCCGAGGAAGTGGAGAAGAATCTCACTTCCTCGAGACGGCAAAAACAGCCTTCATTGAGACTTTCGAAAGCAAAATATATTTTGTAATTTATAATTAAGATGATTTATGAAATGCATATGGCACTATTTGATTTTGGAACAAAACTAAATTAATCTAAATTTTAAATATTTATTAATTAATTTTCATACTTATCTTCAGGGGATGATTGAAGTTTGGAGCCCGTTTTATCTGAGCGTTTTATTTTCTTTTGTCGCCGTTTTTTTCTTTTTCTTCATGAAAATGAACGCGAAAACGACCCCAAAAACGAGTAAAAGAACCAGCGAAACCGCAATTCCAACAACCGTTTTATTCGAGCTCTTCTAAACGCACTACTTGTTCTTATTCGTTTGATTCTTTCCACACTACTTGAGACAGTGCTGATTTGATCCAACCAGCTCGTACAAATCGCAGGAACTCACGCAGGTGAAGAAATTCGGTATTATGGAGTCCTCGAAGAACTTACAGGACTATACGCACTACTTACCGTCTAAAAAGTTGTGAGAAGCCGGGCAAGACGTATAACACTGCTTCGAATCTAAATTTGTGGTATTCACTATATAATGGTCTTCACAAAATTACAAACACTTAAAATCAGAATATGCACCTGAAGCACAACGAGACACACAAATACTATTTTCAATGTAAGGATTGCTTCCAGGACAAGAATTAACACAAATATTGTTATTATTAGTTATATTTACATATATATTTTTACTGTATTACGATGAACATAGAACATTATTTTACACATATGAACGAAGATCCGTTAATTTCGTAGTTTTAACTTCCGCACTAATTCACACACTACTTCGAATCATTGTACTAATAATCGCTTGGACACTAAGTTACACACTACTTTGAATTATCATTTGTTACATTTCTAATAAATAAAGTTCCACAAGACTGAATACAAATCAATGATTATATTTATGTTGATTTATAATATGCTCCAGTACCACACCTTTTAGTACATATCAGTGAATCGCTATACGGAAAATCATTTGGACACTTGACCAAGCATTGTTTGTTATGTGATGGTTAATCCACCGGACAATTTTCAACACACTATTTAGAATCCTAATTAGATGAATTTAAAATAAATAATTTTTAACAAGATCCTTAGCAAATATATTTTTGAGTTGCGGTTGAACTTATTAAATATGTTCCTTATAAACATCTTGAAACACATACTGATCCTTCAGAATATGGATTTTCTGACGGACATATATCATAACACTATTTTTATTATCCACGAACAATATAATAAGTGGTGCATGTTGCTTTACATATTAATTTTTACTTAGCTTTAGGATCACTTAATTCATAATATATTTTAGACGAACAACTTTGCATACAAGTTGCTAAATTTGAATCATAATACGGAATTTAAGATGGACAAGTTTCAAAACATTGTCCAGATATAACTATTTAATCCACTAAACAAGAATCCACACACTATTTTAAGTTACAAGATTTGTTTAAAATAAAATAATTTTAACAATACCCTCCACAAACAAGTGTTTACATACTATCAGTGACTACACGATAAAACCCTGTTACACATGTAGCAACACAAGCATTTTACCATTTGAATGGTCTATCAGACGGACATTAGTTCAAACATTCTATTCCATCCAAAATTTAAGATACTTGACACTATTATACACATTAATGAGAATTATCATTTGTTAAATTGGTGACATAATAAGAATTACAAGTTGGTGTACATACTAAATGAGGTAAGTTTGCATTGTATGCACCTGACTGACACCTTGCTACACATAAATTTGATTAGTTAAATGGAATATTTGATGGACAAATAGCAAAACATTCATTTCCAATGATGAAATAGTTAGAAGGACAAACAGAAACACATTATTTAGAGTTTTAATTGGATAAATTTGTTATAAAATACGTTGTACATGAATTTTAACAGCTAAGAGCTTAAGCTTATCCTGTTTAAGAAGAATATATTTCAGATGTGCATCTAGACACACAAATATTAGATTAATTGTAAGGAGATTCTGGAGGACACGTGTTAAAACACTCTTTTCCACTTTACATCTAGTCAGATTCACAACTATCAACACATTTCTTAGAATTACTATTTGTTGAATTTGTGTAGAATAAATTTTAACAATTACTTTAACATATAAATACACTGTTAGTATTAGAATAGACACCAGAAGTGCACCTATTAGAACATAATCCTGAGTCAGAATATGGAACAATTCCAGAACAAGAAATTTAACAAGCCTTCAAACTGGAAGTTTAGTTAATTGTATAATATGTGCACTAAATATCAGTACAAATTAATGCTTATACATTATCTGAAAGAGTATTATATTAGCCAGAACGACAACTTTAACTGCAAATTGTTTTATCATAATAAGGTGTTTCTGGTGGGCATGTTACACATACAAATAAATTTGGTGTTGATGTTGTTTAATAGTCAACTGTACATTTTTTAACACACACATTAATATTTCCTATAATTTAATAAAATCCTGATGTACAGGTATTAGAACACAATCCATTCTCAGCGTATTTAATATTAGTTGGACAATTTGTTAAACATTGCTACGAGTTTTAATTTGAAACATTTATGATATATACTTAACATGATATTTAACACTGGTATATTTAAATATTTCCTGTTATCTAAGAATATGCACCTGATTTACACCTACTAACACAGCTTTTCGAATCGTTATATTGCTTGTTCGGTGGACAAAATGTTACACATTCATTATTATTTTAAACCAAAGAAGAGTAGCAAGCTGATAGGCATAATTTTAAGTTTGTAGTAACATTTTAGAAAAATAGTTATGTACATGAGCTTTTACATATAAACACCCCCGTATCATTTGAATATGCTCCAGATGTGCAAGAACTAAGGCATTAGCCTTCATTTGAATACGGTAAATCAATTGGACAATTCTGTTAACAAGCTTTAGTATATTAATTACTTGAATTAAATATATAATATGTACAATCTTTTACACATAGAAATTTTTGAATATTGTTAATTATAGTATTATACGCTCCATCTTAACATTTTTCTGTACATTTTCTCAATATATTATCATAAAACGGAGAATTTTGTGGACAACTAAGACATTATATCGAATTTTAATTCGTATTGTTAAGAGTTGATACTCCAACACAAGACTACACACATTAATATAACTAACCTATTATTTGATATGTTCCTGTAGAACAGCGACTTACACATTAACCAGTATTCTCATTATACGGATAATTTGGTGGACATATTTCATAACAAGTTATTTGATTTAACACATTGGTGAATAAGTTATCACAATCTAATGTATAACTTAATCCTCTTACAATATTGCCTCTTTAATATGCTACTGTTTCGGTAATGTCGTAATTCTTAGGAATAACCGTATATGCGTTGTGTTCAATGCAAAAACTATTCTTTCCTATTTCGATAAAGAAGAATCCTTTATCACCCCAATTTGCACCCCATGAGTTTTTAAGAATCCAAACGTCCTTTCCATATTTTTTACCATATCCAATTATTGTAACTGCATGGTTAATCGCATACTTTATACAATTTCCATGTAATATTTTACCACCACCTTTATACCAATCAAAAACTCCAGTAGGACCATTTGCATATGTTTACATGGTAACAGCTATTGCAATGCCCCGTGACAAATATGACTTAATGCGATAAATTTCAGTAGAATTAAATGGTCTATCTGTTTCATCAGCCACAAATATAGTAGTTGTATTTTTACTAAATTAATTACACCAAGCTGAATATGCTCCTTTGTTTTAAAATAATTTTGCTGGAAGTAAATAGTTCTCTGGAGTAATTTTTGGTTCTAATTTAGTCCCCGCTTACCAAGCAGCTTTTTTATTCGCATAGTCGTATTAATAATTCGATTATAGCTCTACTGTATCTAACTACTAATTTGGTAAATCTTTCATTTAGTAATTACCAGGAACCATTAAATACGTTTCAATTACGAAATTACCACCACCACAGTACAAACAATTTTTACAAATAGAATTTGATAATAAGTATTACTCAGAAAGGCTGAATGCTGAACTACTTGCCTAAGATTTCCAAAACGCATTGAGATTGGATTTATCTCTAAGAATCGAATTTTCTAATATTGCAATAGTTTAGAACGTATAACAACACCCGCATGCTCCTTATGATTTAGCTCCTGTAATTAATCCATTTTCTCTTAAATCTACAGAAGGATTAATTACCTATAAATCTGGAAGTGGACTAAAAGCTGAACAATAATCATTTCCTGGACCCTATAAGCGTGTTAAATGTTAATTTCTATATGGTAACACATCCATAAGTGGTACAAGACCAATAGGTAAATTAGGATCATCAATTAATTGTTATTTAAGCATTCGAAAATTTTCACAAAAAATATCAAATGATGATCCATTGTTCTAAAGATATGTTTCTTTAAATAATTAATATCCTTCATCGCATGATAAATTGGTAAGATTCATTAATACTAGCATAATCTATAACATCTGGAAGTGGAGAAAGTATAATATTAATCAAAAAAGTACTGAAATGAATTTTATGTTCATAAATTAGTGTTAAAATATATTACGTGTATCTAACATACAAATTACATTATATAACGTGTATCCTTTGATTTTCTTCTATTTATCTAATATATAGCATTATTAAAATTATTATATATTAATTGCGAGACTAAATCAAATCACAAAAAACAAGAATCAAATTGAATTCAGTGTATTAATTACATATGTCCATTATCAGTATGAATATGATACAAAATTATTAAATAATATAGTATTAACTTTAAGCGGTTTAATTATTATAAAGATAAATTCATTATATTTAATATTCAACATAAATGTCACTTACAAAATAATTGTAAATATGAACAATCAAACAATATGTAAAACAATGTTATTGCGATAAGTAAGTCGATAAGTTAACGGTCTTCTTGTTAAGTTTGATTTGTATAAGTATTTCAAATGTATTCTAATTTTATAATATATAGTATCTTATATACATGTATACATTTTAATATATAGTATTTTACATGCTTATGGTACTAAATAACCTTGCTTGTAAGGGAGTAACCTATTTGCTTATAAGGGAGTTACCATTTTCATCTCCCTTATAAGCAAAAATGTATCCAAAATGTATCTTTGGAAAATGTCGAATTTTAATGATTTATGGTCAAAAAACGGGGTTAAAACGCATTGTATTTGTCACTTGCTTATAAGGGAGTTTTGCATGACGGAACTCCCTTATATATGAGTTGACCTTCTCCCTTATAAGCGAAATAGGACCTCCC
Organism: Hexamita inflata; assembly: GCA_963988835.1. NCBI lineage: Eukaryota > Fornicata > Diplomonadida > Hexamitidae > Hexamita > Hexamita inflata. The sequence goes on from CAXDID010001119.1 coordinate 155,928, forward strand.
TTACAAGCAAGGTAATGTAGTACTTTTAGTTAGTAGTACTTTTAGAAGAGTTAGAGGTGAAAAAGATTATATATTTGGTACTGACCTAATAATGAAGATTTTGCTGCAACCGAATTATTATTTCACCTCAGCATTTAAACATAATATATTTGTGATAATATATTTTCAAATACTTCTGCTCTGATCTCAAAACTTGGTGGATATTAAACACTAGTTATTAACATCGTCTTTATCAACCAAGCACCATTCAATATTGTCTACATGATTTAAATATATAAATCAACACATTTTACTAAATAGTAGTATGAATGTAACATCTTCTCTGATTATTTTACATTTTAAGATTGAAAAGTTTAATTTAAAACTGAATATAATTATATTCAATAATATGTCACTCCTCAAAATGAGTGCGGGTGATTTAAGCAAGTCTGTATTTGAGTTGAGTAGCAAGGATTATAGGGATCACATAGAGTAGATCTAGAGTAAGTACTTGCGTTTTGTTAAATTGCAGAATTGTAAGGTGTAATCGTTGATTCAGTTCCCTTCCTTGTCTAATCTGCTGGTGTTGGATTTATCTGGTAATTAGATTGCCACCTTGAATTATTCCAAATTCTGGGAGCAGTTAAGGTCTTTGTACGTGCTAAATCTGTCTTCGAACAAAATCTAGCTGGATGCCGAGCTCAAATCACTGCGCCCGCTCTAGAATCTGTTCTATTTGGATTTAAGCAACAACAAAATCCGCGATTATAAGCAACTTATATTTGACATTTTACCGAATCTTTAATTATTAGATTCGATTATTATTACATAATTGGAGCGGAGCTTCGAATACGCGAAGAAGTTCTCCAAATCTCTTTTCTTCAAGAACGCGCGCACACCGCTCAAGTTCGAGTTCAAGAACCCGTTCAACGAACTAATTTACTTGGGAAATCAAACGGTCAAAACTTTAGCCAAATGCTGCCCAGTTCTCATTCTACAAAAATACATCAGAAGATATTTGATTCAAAAGAGAAAACAATTCATTAAAACAAATTACATTAAAGCAATTAATAAAATTCAAGCGAAAGCAAGGCACATACACAACACGAAGGCTTATTCAAAACTAGCACGCATGATCTGGCTCACCATCACAAACAAAATCAAAATCATTCAAAGAAGATTCAAAAAGATCTACAAATACGAACACGAAAAATTCAGAATCATCAGAAAAATAAGAGACGCACAAGCGCAAATATGCATCAGAAGCAACTTCCACAAATACATGCTCGCAAAACAACGCATAAACATTGAAAAAGATGTTGACTACCACAAATTGCAACTATGCTTCGCTGTCAGCTTCGTAGGAGAACATTTACAACAAAATCTTTTGTACTAATTAATTAAAATGATCTACGACTCGGCGTCAAGCAGCTTCAGAGAATCAGCTTATTACTCCAGATAACCACTACAACCAGAATAACTCGTATTCAGACAAACAAACTACAAATTCATGTAAGGATCTAGAAATGGGCAGGACCAATTCAAATAAATACTTGTGGCTACATCAAAAGACCATAAAAATCTAGCGTGCACACAAACGCCATACACATGGTTAGTTTAAATCAATAATAAAGAGCTGTCATCCTTATTTTTCTTTTTACTGTGCTAAATAGGGCAATTTACTTACGATAAAGAAAATAGATAGTAAATATCTGCATTTAAATACGGACAGTCAATTGAAAAATAGTTATCAGTGTCAGAAAGATAAATGGTTAACTTACTAATGACTTAGAATCTTGCACCTTTCTCTTTAATTGAAAAATTTGATCCGAAATGCAAATTTGTGATCTGTACTCCTAAATTTGTCGTGGAATAAGCTGCAGCTATCACTATACAAGGAATCGCTAGACGTAAAAAGGCACAAAAAGAGATTAACTACAATTTCTCTGATTCTACTCTAATCGTTGGAAGTTTTAAATAATTATCAAAATTTGGTAAAGCTGCACGTGTGATTTAAAGACATGCAATTGGCCGAAAACACGCGCATCAATCTTTAATATTCTAACGAATGAAATTAGCATTTTAATCAGCACTTAAAAACCAATATTTTATAATTAAGAAATCAACTTATGAAAAGCTTTTGCTTTAAATATTGAAACCAGCAGCAATACTTAAAGAGTACCACTCTAATTTAACAGAACCAGTTACACAAGCGGAAGGAAAAAATTTATTCATTTCAAATTCTGCAACTGATAATTCAGATTTAGTATATAAAGAAACTTATTGGAATATTTCTCCATTGAAACGATAATATTTATTAGTAAACACTGAAAATTCAATGTTGTATGCCAATTTTAGTTCTAAATTATATTCGACTCATAATATGGTTAATGAGGGTTATGTAGAAATAAAAGCCGAATATTTAAGCCCACCATTGAATTCATTATTATTATAACAATGGAGTGACTCATAGCACTCTGTAAATATAGTAGCTTGTAAAATAAAATCAAATACAAAAGGAAAGGCAGACAATGATGGAATAGCTGTTGCTGGACTTTCTTGCTTATCTGGTTTATCAGGACCAGGATCAAAAAATCCAAATATGGATAAGCTTATGTAAGATTTAAAATTTGAACCTGTAATTGAAAAAATTAATTATAAGGCGTTACAATAAAATTTAGTAGCAGATACAAAAGTAGAAGAGTTTATATTCAATGAAATTCCAAGAGTTATGAGGAAATCAGCGAAATTTTTATACAGATCAGAATATGTAAAAATTAGTAGTTTGCCAACATCTAACTAATTAGATATTGCAACTAAAGCTTTGGTGTTCGACTTGACTTTTTGTGATTTAAAGGGAGCTATACTATCTGGTCCTTATCAGGCTAAGCGAGCTTAGGTTTAAATTATCGATAATCCGTCATTAAGCGCTGAAGGCTTGAAATATCATTGCGCAATTTACATTATAAAGAAGCATGTAAAGCAGTTGAAGGTTCGTTAGCAAGTTAAGGAGAAAATGACAAAGATAACCACATTGGTGAGCAAGGTTAACGAATTAGCGACTGCGGGCTAGCCTAAGACTATTTTGCACCCACTAGATCCGGTTGCGACATCTGTGCAGCGTGAAACTGCTTCTATGAATTTGTTGTCATTGGTGAAGAAAAAAGCAGATAAGTAAGTAGTTCAAGAGGAGCGTGTGAAGTAGCCAATTAACGTAAAACAGCCTGAAATTAGGTAAATGTCCAAGGTGCAGATAATGCGCGAGTAGCGCAATTTCTTGGACAAGCAGTTCTTTTACGACCGAATTGTGCAAACGAGCGTGTCCCAGTGCAAGAAGGAGCGCATGGCTGAGCACAACAAGCTGATTCACGACGCGGTTCAGCAGTAAATTTAGAAGCTTCCGACTGTGCGCAAGGCAAACGTAAAAATTCGAAATTTAATTAGCGCGTTCAAGCCGTAGTAAACACCAGTCAAATAGAAGCCTCTTAAAACAACTGTTATCAAGTGCCAGAACAGCGTTGAGTACAAAAAGGAAGATAATAAGCCGATAAAAGCAGATAAGCCCGTTCTCCCGGCTTCGTAAAAGTTTGGAACGAAAGTAATGCAGGATTTTGGTCAGTCGTTGAGGAGCTCCTCGGAGGGAATTCGGAGCAGTTTCTGTCAATTAGGGGAGAACCGGTTAATTCAGGAACAGTTGCAAAAACGGTAGTTGACAATTGAATAAATAAAGGACCGGGAAAACGCTGTCAAATCGAGGAGAAAATGAAAGAATAATTTAATTCTATTTAATTATTTATAAATAAAATACATATAGTTAACTGATTTTTTCACAGATCTGAAATCTCTTTTTGTGTTTTTTGAGAATGAAAACTTTAAATATTTTATTCCTTAATTCACATTTCCACCGACACTTTAGAATTAGAATGAACAATATAGACTATCATTCCATTTTCGTCTATAAATCATGAAACCCAACATAATTACTTCAGAACAATTATTGACTAATTGTTATAAATAATAATAAAATGTGGTACATGACTGGCATTCCCCCTCATAATAATGATAAGTGTTGTTCAGCATTCTGCAACAATATTCATCTTTGCAAGAATCCTGTATTGAAAGTATTAATATCATTGGCATAATAAAATAAATGAAGCGATTTATCGATTATTTTAATCATTATTTTATGTTAAACAAATAACAATCAAAATAACATCAAACTTTATCTTACTTAAATATGAACTTTCTCGATTAACATCGAAATATTTAATAGAATTAATTATTGTAATTCTTTTGTACCTTCATATTAAAAAATTTACATAAAAAATTTATGTTAAATCAATATTAACATCTTATTACCTATGTTGAACACTTTATATTTTTAAAAGATTTAGATTATTTATTTAGAACAGAGAATCACTTACATAATCTTTTTAACCACTACGGTGGATCTGCCATAATTTCGTTCATTTAATTTTATGGCGCCCTACCTACGTTATCTATTATTCTTTATTGGATCTGATCACTTTCATATTAAATAGCTTATCTCTGTGCTTATGATTCTAGCTACTTTTATATCTAGGCTTAAATTTCTTCCTGTGTTTCTATTACCTTTTTGCTTTATGTTTTTGTTATGGGACTCAAAACCGGTAACTCAACAGAAGAACTAGAGCGTGTATTTATAATTTCACTTTAAATAAATAATTTTTACGGTTTTTTAATAACAAAAAGAGGCGATTCTAGTATTTAAGTAGGTTTTCCCAACTATATTGTGCCGTATTACGTTTTAGAGACCTAGTGTCGTGAGTTTTATTTCATTTTGAGTGGAATTAATAATATATAATTGTATTGGTTCTTATTTTACTACTTTAATACATTTGCAAAATATCACTTCACTTCAATGAATTCAACATAGTAATAAATTCTAACAACAGTTGAAAATTTTAGAAAATAGTAAATATTCGAAAAATAAAAGCTATTATAAAATGACTAAGAGCAAATTATCCGATTACATTCTCTGCAAACTGAAAACTAGTAACAAAAATAAATAATAAGTGAATAGAAAATCTAAATTGAGCAGTTATTATCTCAAAATTAGTTATTATAAGCGTAAATATAGAAATTAAATCCCAGTTTAATTGAATAAAATAAATACAAAGAAAAGACTAACGAGCTAATACGAAAGTGAAGTTATTTAATTCTATAAGTGAAATATGACAAATAAAGACAAATTTTAGTTCAAATCGCATATTATTTATTGTTTGTCATCATCTCCATTTTTGTTACCTTTTTTGTTGGTACTTTAGAATCTGTATATTGTATTTGTGTTCCTGGTTTGAGTGTTGGCTATCCTTTGTTTGTCACGACTTTTTTAAAGTCTTATCTGTGTGGTTGTAATACTTTTTGTTGAATTGGCTTTTTGGAAATTACCCGAGCTTCTGCTTAGCGCCCTTTACCTTTTCCGAAGTTATATTCTAAAATTTTATTTTCTGGCATTATTCCTTAAATGTCTTCTTCTTCGGTTTCTTCTCCATTTTCTTCGGGAATATGTTTTTTCCTTTACAAAAATATAAGAACGATTATAATGACAGCTAAAACGGCAATTCCGCCTCCAATACCGCCTGCTATTGCAGCTATTTAGTTACTTCCTGGTTTTGCGCATTCTCCGTCTTTTAAAGTCATTGGTGGCTCGCATCCGCATTTTCCATCTATCAAAACTTGTCCTCCAGTGCACTTCTTGCAAGTTAGTGGATTAGTTTAAGTGGTTTCGAATTCCGATTTGCAAGCACATGCTCCATTAACGAGTAATTAACCTTTAGCATCGCTACAAAACACACAGACAGAACCGCTCATCATATAATCACCTGAACATACACAAGTGGTTCCGCTCAAAGTGAAGTGGTTCGCTTCGTCACATTTGGTGCACTTTAATTTATCAGCGCTGATGAAAATAAACTCTCCTGAACCGGTGCACTTGCAATCTTTAGTTGTTGTGTCTAAAACGAGTCCAGTTAGATAATTGCATTTTATGCACTTAGTTTTATCTTGTGACAAGAATAAGAAGTCACCAGCTCCAGAACAAGTGCAAACACCTGATTTTAAGATAAATCCGTTAACTTCATCGCATTGAGTGCACGAATTTCCGTCGGCGCTGAGATATTTGAAGTTATTAATACCACTGCACTTGCACTACTACGTTTGTTTATCTAAAACCAGCCCTTTTTGCTCATTGCAGGCAGTGCATTGAGTTGCAGCAGCGTTTTGGTAAATAAAGGGGAAGACACCAGAACAAGAGCACGAACCACTTTGAAGAATAAAGCCATTTACCCTATTACACTACTCACACCCTGATTTATCAGGCTTGACGTAAATATTTGTATCAGTTCCCGTACAAACGCACTCCTAATTAACTTTATCTGGCTTAAATCCTGTCATCGTGTTGCACTGAGTACAATTCTACCCAAGTAAGAAATATCCGGCTAGGCACGTACAAGACCCGCTGATTTTTTCTGGGTTGAAGTTGTTAATTGTATTGCACGTTGTACAACCTAGAGAAGCCTGAGCTTGCGGGAACAAGACTCCAGCACACTGACACGCGTTATTTACCAGATCTGGCTAGAATCCTATACTTGTATCACAAACAACACAACGAGGAGTTCCAACTTTGTATTCAAACAAACCAGAATTACAAACGCAAACACCACCAACTTTTACTGGTTAATATAAATTCTTATGATCACATTCGGAGCACACTCCATCAGTATTTGGTGAAATACCACCTTAACAAACACATTTACCTGAAACTTTATCAGGCACAAAGAATTTCGAATTATCACACATCGAACATCTTTGTTGATATGGAAATAGATCTGATTGGCATTGACACACGCCGTCTACGAAAGCAGATTGAAATCCCAATCTCATATCGCAATCATGACAATATTCGTTTATTAAAAATAATCCAGTTAGACATACACACGCTCCATTGACTTTAATATCTTGATAACGAAGAGCTGTATTACATTGAGTGCACTTTCCTGTAGCTGGGAAAAGATCAGTTTGACAGACACATGCACCAGATAGATCTTTATCTGGCTAAAATCCAAGATCAAAATTGCACTCAGTGCAGGTTCCAAGGTGATCAAATCTTCCAGTTTAACAGATACAGATAGATCCTGATAAGAATGGCTAATAATACTTAGAAGTATCGCATGGAGAGCAAATTTGTCCGTAAACAAAGTAATTTGATTAACAAGCACACTTTCCTTCAACGAAATCAGGTTGGAATCCAGATGTAGTGTTACAAGCGGAGCACCTGTCTTAGTAAGGGAATAAAATTGTTTCACAAACGCAAGATGATCCAACTTTATCTTTCTAAAACCCTTTGGTGGTATCGCAAGCTGTACACTTAGCGTTGTCAATTGTTATAAATAGGCCGGTGGTACAAATACAATTCCCGTTTACCTTCCTGTCTTAAAATCCAAGAGTCATATCGCATTGAGTACAACCAGTTGCTGTTGTAACCCAGTCTGAGAAACAAACGCATATACCTGATTATTTATCTGGTTGTTTTCCAGCTAAAGTATCACATTCTGTGCAATAACCATCAGCCGATAAGAAACGGTCAATCTCACAAACGCATTATTTATTTTCGTTTTTTAATTCTTAAAACTTTTTAACAGTATCACATTCAGTGCATCTTAAATTGTTAGAAGTTATAAACATATCAATATTACAAACACAAAGACCGTTTTATTTTAGTTTTTAAAATCCAAGAGTCGTATTACATTCTGTACAAATATTTCCTGATGCTTATTCCAATAAATACCATCCATCATTACAAACACATTTATTATAAAACATGATCGGTTTAAATCCATTTTGATCATCACACTAAGAACAAACTCCTTTGTCATTTGGAGTAATACCACCTTGACATGCACAAATCATTGCACAATTACTTTAACAATTGGGATCTATTTTAACTTTCGACTCTATATAATATTTAATTGTATCACATTCAGTACATTTTCCATCTTTTGTAATAAAATATTCGTCAATACATGCACACTAGCCATTTATTTTATCTGCTTTATATTTAAGTGATAAATCGCATTATGTACAATTTTAGCTTTCTTAATTCAATATTAAATCAGTCTTACAGACACAAATATCATTAATTTTAAGTGGTTAGAATCCTTTGTCGACATTACATTAGGAACATGTTGTAATACCATCTTTTTCGTTAGTAATCCAGCCTATATTGCATATACAAATTTAATTTACTTTAAATGGTTAAAATCCATTTGTAGTATCACACTCTGCGCATATTCCCTAACTATTTGGTTAAATTTAATTTTAACACTGGCATATTTTAGCGCATTATTATCCTTAGCAAGCTGGGTCAACTAAAACTTTGTTGGGTTCGTACCATTTATTTGTATCACATTCAGTGCAGCCATTTGAAGAGTTAAAATATCCACTTATGCATTCGCACTTATTATTTATGTTCACATTTGGCTTATATGATTTTGTGGTATCGCATTACGTGCATCTATCACCAAGGTCGTAAAATCCAGGTAAGCAAACGCATTTTCCTACAACTGAATCTGGTTTGAATCCGCTGAGCATATTACAAACCGAGCAATTATTTCCGGCTACGAATTACCCGTTAACGTATTCCCCCGCTTAATATAATCCTTGTTTGCAGGTGCAGATTCCATTCACTTTAATTGATAAATACCCGTTAGCTGATGCGCATTCCTCGCAAACCCCAACGTCATTTTGAATGAGACCCTCCGCGCAAACGCAAATACCGTTTTCTTTATTTGGTTTGTAGTTTTTGGAGGTGTCACAATCGGTGCAGTTCGCCCATTTGTCAGATAAATATGTTCCAACTTGACAAACGCACTTTGAGTCAATTAAATCGGGTTGGAACTGCTTTTATGTATCGCAAACGGTGCATTTTCCGTTGTCTACGCCCGGAAATAAGGAATTAGTGCACGTGCAGACACCATTGACTTGATTTGGATTGTAAAGATTTTCAACGCTACAGGGAACGCAGCCACTAGATTCAGTAAAGATATTATTGGTAATAGTCCCGTTCTTAAAAAGACCGTCCTAACAAATGCAAAATAAATCGTAGAACTTGGCAGCCTGATATCCAATCGACATATCGCACTACGTGCACAATCCACTGAACTCAAAAGAAAACCCGTCAAGGCACACACACTTATTTTAGGAGTTTCGCACAGCACTATAATTATTGGCCGTGTTACAAATACATTGCCCAGTAGCAGAATCGAATATTTCTGGAGAAGTACATTACGATTTGCGCTGGAAAGTGCACCAGCTCTCATTTCCATCAAAAAATGACTCGCAAGAAGAAACACAAATATTCTCATTAGTAACACGCGATAAATTTAATTATTTACATGTATCGGCACAACGGCCGTCCTACGAGTGTACTTAACATTGTAATAAAGTTATCACTAAATTCATTAGTGAAGTGGAATTTTATGCAACATTAATATTTTATTTACTTATTATGTTATTAATTCTGACTATTGGTCAAATTGTAATTTGCAATTTTTAAATTATTTACATAACTGTACCCATAACAGATTGCGATAAGTGTCATTATATATAATTCTTTTAACTAGATACATATTTACAAATATTCACAAATGCATAATTCTCAGTATACTTACAGTATAACTAACATCAGTCAATATTTCAATAATAATGATTTCAATTATTTATGTACAATACCCTTTCTTGTTTCTGTGTTATTTCGTTAATAAAAATGTTCTATTTTCGTTTTAATGAAAATTACTTTGAATAAAAATGTTTTCAACATATCAAAAAATAGTTTCCTCTCTTTTAATATTTTCAAAATTCTTTGACATTACATCTCAAAAACATCCATTCAATAATCAATTGCATCAAACATAAATATTTTAAACACTGGTCAAATTCGTTTCTTGTTATTCTCTTTCTTTATTTATCCTGGTTAATCTTCCATGAAATGAATTGGAGATGGAGGGTTGGGATTGAGTGTTCAATCAAAGGCTACGCGTTGTCCTGCTTTTTACCAAAATGAATGGCTAACGTGTGTTTTTTCCACATATAATGATATATAATGTATGCCTACTTATAGTTTACGAAATTAAATATATAGTTGGTGTTATTATACACTTCATGGTATTCAAACTATGAATTTTACTATATAATGGTTTCTATCAGTTTAAAACATATTGATTCGAATTTTCTAACACTTCAAATGTAATAGTCAATCTCAACTGCTAAATAGTACAGATTCAACTAGTACGACTATGCGCAGGCAAAGCCATTTATAGTGCGTTAGAAAATGTACGATCACAGCACTGTCGAATTTACTACGCTGGCTAACCCGGTGAGTCAATATGATTTGAAGTAGATTGAGCGGAAATTCCTGACTCCGAATCCTCTGCGTTTGCCTTCCTGTTGTCAGACGTACATGCCTCACAACCCGATTTCGGAGCAGTTCTTCATAAACAACAGTCAAAAACCAAGTATTGACGATTTGAAGAAGCGAGACAATAAATTCTATAAATATATGGAAAGATTAAATAAACCAATACCGGGTAAGGTCAATTCTGAACTTTATGAACAAATGATAAAGTATCCTGCCAATACCTCCTTCATTTCAATGGACGAGAAAACGGAACAGTTCGGATTCTTGAAGAACCATTCTCTTGAGGGATTCAAAAGGAGCGCGTCCGCGTCGAGCTACAAGTGATTATGAGTATTTAATTTATTTACAAAACGTAATTAATTATTAGTTATTGGTTGATATTTAAAAAAATATTGTTAAATGTACAGTAAAGCATTGTATAACAGCATATATTCGATAATCGTTATGTTTGAATACACGAATTTATATTAAAATTAAACTACGCTGCGTAGTTTAATTTTAGTACGTAGCGTAGTCTACGCTATGAATTCAGTTAAACGATAATTTAGATGATTGGTATTTAAAAACAAATCTTGTATTGTAAATAACAACAACAAATCTTGTAAATAAAAAATATACAATTCATGCGTTTATAGTGCTGATTAGTGAAATTTTACATTTTTTAAAGTAATGTTAAAATATAATAATATTTTAATAGATTGGCTTACTATGTATTGTTATGCGAAAATAATATTTTATTTTTACACTGATAAATATTTGTTCAATCAACTATGATATCAATTATAATTCATTTTAATAATTATTTTCCTTCATCAGATTTAACACAATATACACCTGTGATGACATCGATCAAATCTGCGCGCTGTATCATGGAAAAATTTAAGCTGATAGCACTAAAGCTGAGTATGGTCAGAGCGTATGATTCTATTAAATTATTTTTCATTTCTATCTTACAGAATTATTTCACTTTTTTCATCATTATTGCTGTTCATTACATATGTGATCTTATTTCTATTTTTATAATTCAGATTTAAACAACTGTTTATTTCGTGTAACTCAATAAATATATGGGTTGGAAAGTTTGAAATGATTTTATACACTTACAACATTATTAGTAATATTTTACCAGAAATAATAACGATTTAAATAACTATTATATAAATTATTGTAAAGTATTATTCTGTGAGAAATTTAAGTATTAAATGACAGTGGTATGCTAAGTTACTAGTTTTTAATAGTATATATTGATATAATATTGATATAATATATAATATCGAGGTTAATTGTAAAAATATTAATAATAACTTATACTTTATTGCTTTTCAAGATAAATATACATTTCCAAGCAGAATATAAATGAAATGAGATCGTACATAAAGTTTATTGATTTATTTTTCGATAGTGGGAGGATTGATATTGTTGAGTGGTATTTGCTTGGGTATATTTAAGTTTTAATTTATTCATTACATCTATGCAAAATTATGAATAAGTTAATTGATAAAGTTTCAAGGAGATTCACTTCTTAAATTCGCTAAGCTGATAGTACAATATAGTTTATCATCAATTGGAGTGTAACATTTTATTACTAAATATAATAATCACACAAATTTATGACTATATTATTGCTTATATTTAGTGTAATGTAGTGTGTAACATTTTACCAATTATTTCTATAATGAAGTCTAAACACGATTTACTACATTATATTGAATAGCATCACCTCATAATTAAAGCTCTATTTTCACAACTATTTATGTTTATATCTTTATCCTATACATGGAACTTTGTCTCTGCTATTAACAGTTGTTTATATACGGTGATTACATTTTTTCCAGTTAACGCTGAACAAATTCATCTTACATAGTATTAGCTATTCAACATCTAATTATTTTGAATAATTAATGGCGGCTTCGGGGCAGTACCTTAACAAATATGCAAATAGTTATACATGTAGTTAAATTTCCGTCGCTTTATCTGGTTCCTGAGCTTTTAAAACTAAATAGTTAAGCTGGAGTGGGACAAGGACATGCCCGGTTTCGGGCGCATTTTTGGCACTTGGGATTTTGGGGAAGGCTTGAATGCCATATAATCATAATAGTATATCCTGAAAATACTTATAGACGAAAATTTCACTTTTTAAATCTAATAATTTGAGGTTTGTCGCTCTAGGTCAATATACTGAATGTGAGAATTAAATAACGTCAATTTACAATTACATTATATAATTACATTTTACATTCATATCTTCAGCAACAAAGTGTCTTCAAATTACACTACGCCATAACTGATAAAAATATCCAATAACCCATTTGATACTTTTTACATAACAAGCTTTTAATCAACATTATTATTAACTATTTGTTTTCACTCCCCAATGCTGATTTTAACTTAATTTCTATAAGAGTGCGTCCAATCTCCATTTCCACGCACACTGTATCCAGAAGATTCAGCTTACTGTTAGTTCTTCTCTCAGAACGGACTCAACCGCTGGTTCAAAGAGCTTATGAACAACAACACGTTCAACATTACCAACTAGAAGATGCCTGATATTAAAACGTCAATTGACCTCGGCGTGACACAAATTGACGTTTTCTTCACCGATATAATCGTGAAGGATTTCTCAGTTAAGGATGTAAAATTCTTGTTCAAAGGAGGAAAAACTGCCCCATTCAACCTTATTGATGCACGATTCGTACTTCAACTTAACTGGAAAATATAATAAACGTCATATCCATATTTAACAGATGGCGGAACTGGACAGATTATAGTGAGCGAAACTGGATGTTCAACAATATTCGGAGCTGAATGCGATTATGACATCTGTCCAAATCACTTATTAGCAAATATAATTCACGCAGAACTATAAATTGGAAATATAAGAGTTCTTTTGGAAGGAGGAACTTCCTGGCTTTATTAATCCATGATAAATTTGGTATTAGGAATATTACAAACTGAATTATAAAAAGTAATCTCACATTTCATATCTAAAAGCCTTGTTGACGTTCTTAACGCAGTATTTTAGGAATATACATCATTCAAACATCTAGAAAGTGATTACACTATTATCAAAGACGAAAGATTTGTCGCACCTTTGATGATTGAAGATGGATATGCTTATCTTTTATTTAGCGGATACACCTATCACATGGACAATACTCTTGACGAATACATGACAAAAGACAAACTGAACCCAATCACGTATAATCGATTCAACACACCTATGCAGTTTATATTCTCGTAAGCGGCTTTCAACAATATGTACTATATTTACCATAAATATCAAAATCTTTACTCTCATGAGTTATTTTAAGTGGTAGATCCACCAAAGCTGGAAATAATGAATCACGCTGCTCTTCTCACGCTCAACTTGTTGGTAAATTCAACCAATGTGGAGATGAAACTTAAGGGCTCACCCAGACATTATAATGATTAAAACCCAGACCACAAACACAAACTCACAATAGCCTTTGATTATACTATCTATGAAACATAAGAAATATCATCTTTGAACATAGCAGAACTTGAGCAACTGGTTGCACAACATATCAATTTTTAAATGTAAAATAGTGTCATGGTAATGATAAACAGCGAGCTGTATAAGGCAACAGATTTTATGATTCTATTAGACTCAGTTGATAAGGTAGTAAGACTTGTCCATACTAACTATGAATGAAATTTTTGTATTGCATTCTTTTATAAGATATTTATTTTTCATAGCTTTGTTTAATACACTTTAAATATTTTAGGATTCATAATTGGAATGGAATGTATTAGTTGTATATAATATATAATTAAATAACATTACACTTCAAATGAAATTTGTGGTGCCAGATTCTTGGTGCTCAGTAGAATCTGCGTATTACGCTAAGATTATTGATAGAAAGCTAACTGCTTCAATTCTATCCTTTTTGAAGAAGAATTAAAAGTTAACAGATATTCCTGAGCACGTGAATCGAATTCATAAGTTTGCTGACTATCAGCTGATTATGATTTGCACTGCAGTTAATTTATCTAGCGTTAATTTCGCAATCATTGATGACAGTGAAATCTAGCAAGCGTCTGACGATTCTTTTCGCCTTAATCAGTAGTTTTTCGTAAAACGTGTTGAGTTAATGTCAAAAATGCAGTTAATGTCTTCTTAGTTCTCTTTAATATCAAAAATAACTCCAAAACAAATATCTTCAGACTGGAACTACTACAGCGCCTCCCTCGCTCAGCAGCTCTCTGAAAAGTTCATTAACCCTCCACCTAATTCACCTCAAATTCTGCACAACAACACTACTTTGGTAACATTGAATTCCTGCATTGACCCGGACTTGAACCTGAACCCAGCCCACCAGCACCCTACCATGCTCTTAATCTCAGCCAAGCAGTCCCTCCCACTCCAAAACACGCACCTATTAACGGATTGTGACGTTGTTTTGGAGTGGGAACCGTGTAATATGTGCGCGATGGCGCTCGTTCACGCGCGGGCGAAGCGCGTTTTCTTCAACAAGTTCAGAAAAGAAAACGGCGGAAGCCAAATCGGTTACCTGGACGGAATAAACTGGAACTACGATTCATTCGTCATCTGAAGGGTTTTTGATAGATTTGGACACTATAGTTGTTTAACAAAATATGTATATCAATATTAAAATATTTAGAACATGAGACTGAATCAGTTTAAATGAAAGTTAAGTGAGTGGGATGACAGTTAAGAGTGACTCACTTAATAACATTACATTATCATCACAAAAGTTCAATCATTCCATCTACGTTTATAGCAAATGCAATATAAGTTGACCTATAGATAACATTACACGTTTCCATTACACAAGTTTCCATCTTCATCTCATAAATTTTTTTCAATATATTTTACATCATTTTTTATAATTATTTCAGTTGTGACAGTTTTGAAATATATTACGATTGATGATTAGTAAATAAATTGATATAAACTGTTTTGATACATTTATTAAAAAAATATATTAAAAATTTAAGATAAAATAAGATAGATTTAGTCTATAATAAGCTATTATATAATAGAATAATTATAATTATACAATATATTATCAATAACCATTGATTAGATAAAGAAAGATAAATATTTATACAATGGAATGTAAGTAAATATTAAAAGGTAGTTAATTCAATACTTTTTAAACATTCGCTTCAAAATGATATTTCTAATTTATTCACTGCATGATTCGTGCTAAGATGAGTATTGCTGTAGAATGAAAGACCATTTTTATCACTTTATTGAAGGAAAATGCCAGTCATGTCCTGAATTCTACGATTTTACAATTAGCACATGTACCACTTGTCGTGAAAAATATGGAATCGGTAGTTATAACAAAGGTGGAGAATGTGTATGTGCTCCTGGAATGGCGGGGTATGAGTCTAAATGTGTGGATTGCTGGTCGTAACTAATGATAGTTCGTGACTAGCAGTGTGTTTAATGTTCAGCGATAGACAAACTAGCCATTTACTCGTACTAAGATGTTTGCTAATGCACGAACACCTAGTAACTTGTCGGCGATCAATTTCGCTGCTAACCTAAATCGCACACGGTTTTAATACTTTCTATTGTGATTCCGACTTGTGTTCTAATGTGCGTTATTGTAACGAGCGTACTTTTAACTAAGCGCAAGAAGAAGCTCAACGCCGTGGAAAAATATGGAAAGCTTGATAAAGAAATATAGTCCGAGTAACCTTTGCTCTGTGTCACAACCGAAACTCTTTAGATTGTTGACGATATCAGCTCTTAACAGTCTGAGCTAGAGCTCCAAGTGCGTTATGAGAACAGTAGTCAACTATATTTGTTTAATGAAGAGAAGTGAATTCTATCATCTCGCATGAAAATTATATATCAATAACTTACTTATGGAGTAGATTCATGAATTGAAGCTGGACATAGTTATCTCTCACTAAGCTAGCAAGTTACATATTTTCAGTTTACACAAATAAGAAAATATGTCGCCACGCGTCAATTTAACTAGCTATTCTGTTCATTGATTTCAACTGTTCTATTTTTCCTTAATTAATGAAGCAGTGTCTTAAACGTCCATTATATTTAAGTCTTGTTGTAGATACACCGAGCTGCAGCGCGAGATGGGCGGGGTTTCAGATTACCAGATTTACTGCAAAACCGCTGGAACCACCAGTTTCTTGGACACGGACACTTTCATCGTAGGAGGCGGTAAGTTTAATTGTTTTTAACAATTTTCGTTGCTTCCTGAGAATGCGGGATTAGACGCAAAAAGTAATCTCAGCCTGTCCAGCTAAATTTAATCTAATTTACACACTTTTGAAATTTGATTTAAAGTTCTTGCTGTCTAGAGACTATATATAATTATTACTATATAATTAATCTATATATTTCAAACTTTGTTAACAATGTTAAAAATTGTCTTGTGACGAAGATATACAAAGTCATATTTGAAGCATCGTTTCTAAAATATGTGTTGATATAAAATCTCACTACTCATTATTACCAATCTTACACTATTTCTGTTTTCGCAGATAGCAATATATGTTGTTTTGGTTGTACTTCAGTTTGTCGATGTTTCTGCTAACTCGCTATAAACACTTGTCAATTTAATCCGCCTTATTGTTCATAGATTGCAACCGATCTAATTCCGCTTTAATTAGAGAAGCTGTATTCTCTTGAGCCTCCACTATCTCGCGGTCGTCTTAGAGGCACACCGAGCCGCAACGCGAGATTGGCGGTGTTTCAGACTGCCAGATTTACTGCAAAACTACTGGAATCACAAATTTCTTGGACACAGACACTTTCATGTTACGGAGTGGAACGTTTATTGGAATTTGAAAAGTTTTTGTTGCTTCCAGCGAGTGCAGAATACAACGCACAGTAATCTTTGCGTGTCCACAAAATTTAATCTAATTTGCATGATTTGTGGTTTGATTTTGCACTTAGTATCAACCATCTTTTTTAGCATTACATACATTGTTAACAGTGTTATACCGAATTCAAATTTGTGTTTTCAAATCGCTGTGATTTGCAATTACACAAATCTAAAATTATATTATATTAGTACATAATATGCTTTTAAGCTATGTTTATCATTTTAGAACAATGTTCCAATGTTGATAATAATATATTACCTCGAATACAAACACCCATCTCGCATTATTGTTAGATAATTAACTTCAAAACCATTGCATAATTATATATGTACTCATAATCACTTGTAGCTCGACGCAGACGCGCTCCTTCTAAACCCCTCCAAAGAATGATTCTTCATGAATCCGAATTGCTCCGTTTTCTCGTCCATTTGAATGAACGAGACGTTTTTCGACTGTTGAAGAAGCTGTTCGTAGAGCTCGGATTTAACTTTCCCCGGTTTTGGTTTGTTTAATCTGTTCATATACTTATAAAATTTATTGTCTTGCTTCTTCAAATCGTCAATACTTGGTTTCTGAATGTTGTTTATGAAGAACTGTTACTTCATAAAAGAAAAAATGTACGCCATTATTTTTTGCCTTTATAATTGTGTTATTTTAATTTAAGTGGAGAGTGGGCAGCCATATATATATTTACATTAATAATATTAGACAATTAATACTGAATGTGAATTAAATATTATTATAAACTTATATTTACTAGTATTACTAATAACTAATAACAATAATATTATTATAACAAGATGTAGAATTCATAACAAGTGAAAACTATTGATAAATAGTTGTAAATAGATATGAATAATTTACCTATTTAAAAATTGATAACTATTGAAATCTAATCTCCCCAAGAATATTATACTTAATAATTTAACCGTCTTTAAATTTAACTTAAAATTATTATAATATGTACACGTAAATAAGTTCAAACCACCATTTTCGGGTTGAAAAAACTTCTCAAACGGTTAAACACGCTTGACGCCAACTATAATGTGATTGTAGATAATCCAAATTTGGTTAGGGGGTACCTGCTCGCGGAAGTCACATTAGATTGCTCAACTCCTTGGTCCAACTCCTAGTGAGACTACATATAACCCTATTTTTACTATAACACAAATATAGAATACAAAACTATTCTATTCCAAAAATTTACCACTTCATATAATGTAAATTCTGACCAGGAAGAATAGATATCGATGAGTTCATTGCTTCAAACTACAGAAATAACTGTGTAAACGTGTTTTAAGATATATACATAGCCATAAAGGCCAGATCTCAGCTGATAAGCTGTACAAACCAATAACACAGAAGAAAAAACAAACAGTGACAATAAGTGATGTCCATTAAGCTCTCTATATAATTTTAGAACATAGTGAAGCTCTTACACCTCTAAGACAACACATTTTCATCTATATTACTGCATTACCGAGAAAGCTGAGTATAGGCTGCAGATCTAACACGTTATCAATGAATTTTCAACTCATATATGAAAAATAACTATATGAGTCAGTTAATTGACTTGATCAACATCTGCTCAGTAAGACTTACTTGAAAATATTCTACGACTTGCACTGTGTGATATAAGTTCCTTAGGTTAAGTTACTTTTAATTGATAAATAGTATTTATATACTAATATTATATATTATAAATTTATATTTAGTAGATTTACTGAAAGAATACAATATAATATGGTTTTAACCGAAATTCATTCAAATTATACACATTTGAAGTATATAAACTGTATAGATGTGTATTTAAATCAATAATATAAGTGATTATTATATTTGTAACTAAATTTAATCTCCGCTAACTAGCCACAAAGAACATCGGTTCAGATAATCTATTTGTTCTTGGCAAAAACCAGAGCAAGTTACGGTAAGTCGCAATGCAGTGATTACAAAGATTAATGTAACTAATATTTGATATTATTTCTTTTGAGATTATTAAATTTTGAAAGAAAGATATAACCAAACAGTCCCATATAACAATCACAGAATATATTATATATATTTTTGAAAAAATAGAAAGTATAACTTCACCAGAAATAATTTCTAATTAAAACATTTAACATTTAATGACAACTTAATATTTAATTGTAAATATAACATACCGCTTCAGAGAATGCAATAAATGCTACACCTTAATGAATATATTCTTAATAAGAATAAATATCCAGTAGCTGTAATATCTTATAACTATCTCATCCACATCATCTCTCACCCATCATCTCTGAAAATTTAATAACCTTACATTAATGTTATATTAATATTAATAACACAGTAATAACACGATAAAGTATAAAACAATACTATCATTTCTGAATTGATATAATTTGATGACATCTCAAATAATTAACACTGAAAATATAGAGTCCTTTATGTACAGGAGTAAAGAACGCGTTAAAATGAATATATCATTTTAAAATGTTTCTTGTGATTGAAGTAATTGATTATTGAGTGGATATTTTTGATATGTACCAAAAGAGTGAGCCGATATTATATATATATGTTAAGTGAGTCGTTTTATCTTTATGTAAATTGACTCATATTAATGTACTATTTCAATAATGTCAACTTATATATGATAGTGTTATTTTCTATTTATTTGATGTTATTTTCTACACTACATATGTATTCAATTTAATGTAAGTGTTTATATAGAATTATAGATTTAGAAGTTAAGAACTACAAATTTAATTGTTTAAATATATATAAAAAATAAATATATTTAGTCATCACTTCACAAATGTAATTAACCGCAACATCAAAATAGTACAGATTCAACAAGTACGATTATGCGTAGGCAAAGCCTTTCATAGTGCGTTAGAAGATGTATGACAACAGCACTGTCGAGTATTCTCCAGCATCTTCGTAAAACAGTACATATGAGATGAAGTAGATAGAGCGGAAATTCCTAACTCCGAATCCTCTGCGTTTGCCTTCCTGTTGTCAAACTTACATGCCCCACAACCCGATTTCGGTGCAGTTCTTCATAAACAACATTCAGAAACCAAGTATTGACGATTTGAAGAAGCAAGACAATAAATTTTATAAGTATATGAACAGATTAAACAAACCAAAACCGGGGAAAGTTAAATCCGAGCTCTACGAACAGCTTCTTCAACAGTCGAAAAACGTCTCGTTCATTCAAATGGACGAGAAAACGGAGCAATTCGGATTCATGAAGAATCATTCTTTGGAGGGGTTTAGAAGGAGCGCGTCTGCGTCGAGCTACAAGTGATTATGAGTACATATATAATTATGCAATGGTTTTGAAGTTAATTATCTAACAATAATGCGAGATGGGTGTTTGTATTCGAGGTAATATATTATTATCAACATTGGAACATTGTTCTAAAATGATAAACATAGCTTAAAAGCATATTATGTACTAATATAATATAATTTTAGATTTGTGTAATTGCAAATCACAGCGATTTGAAAACACAAATTTGAATTCGGTATAACACTGTTAACAATGTATGTAATGCTAAAAAAGATGGTTGATACTAAGTGCAAAATCAAACCACAAATCATGCAAATTAGATTAAATTTTGTGGACACGCAAAGATTACTCTGCGTTGTATTCTGCACTCGCTGGAAGCAACAAAAACTTTTCAAATTCCAATAAACGTTCCACTCCGTAACATGAAAGTGTCTGTGTCCAAGAAATTTGTGATTCCAGTAGTTTTGCAGTAAATCTGGCAGTCTGAAACACCGCCAATCTCGCGTTGCGGCTCGGTGTGCCTCTAAGACGACCGCGAGATAGTGGAGGCTCAAGAGAATACAGCTTCTCTAATTAAAGCGGAATTAGATCGGTTGCAATCTATGAACAATAAGGCGGATTAAATTGACAAGTGTTTATAGCGAGTTAGCAGAAACATCGACAAACTGAAGTACAACCAAAACAACATATATTGCTATCTGCGAAAACAGAAATAGTGTAAGATTGGTAATAATGAGTAGTGAGATTTTATATCAACACATATTTTAGAAACGATGCTTCAAATATGACTTTGTATATCTTCGTCACAAGACAATTTTTAACATTGTTAACAAAGTTTGAAATATATAGATTAATTATATAGTAATAATTATATATAGTCTCTAGACAGCAAGAACTTTAAATCAAATTTCAAAAGTGTGTAAATTAGATTAAATTTAGCTGGACAGGCTGAGATTACTTTTTGCGTCTAATCCCGCATTCTCAGGAAGCAACGAAAATTGTTAAAAACAATTAAACTTACCGCCTCCTACGATGAAAGTGTCCGTGTCCAAGAAACTGGTGGTTCCAGCGGTTTTGCAGTAAATCTGGTAATCTGAAACCCCGCCCATCTCGCGCTGCAGCTCGGTGTATCTACAACAAGACTTAAATATAATGGACGTTTAAGACACTGCTTCATTAATTAAGGAAAAATAGAACAGTTGAAATCAATGAACAGAATAGCTAGTTAAATTGACGCGTGGCGTACATATTTTCTTATTTGTGTAAACTGAAAATATGTAACTTGCTAGCTTAGTGAGATTTTAAATCATAGTGTTATAACACTTTCAAATATAACTTTGTCCAGCTTCAATTCATGAATCGTGAAACTCTACAAATATTATCATAATTATCATTATATACAAATTGCGTTGCCTTCTTGCCGTCTCAATCGAAGCAGTTCTTGGTGAATAAAAATGAAACTTTTAATGGTTCATTTTGTGGAGTTGAGTTGAGACACCTTTGTATTAATAAATTGTTGAAAAATTCACGAAACTCAAAAATATCATGTAGTACAAGTATAAATAATAATACATAAAATATTTTGGAAATAATCAAAAGCCAAAGCAAACTGAATACACTTATTTCAATTTAATCAAAAATCACTTCTAAAGCATTATAAGCCCAACGGTAGACTATAATGAGAGCGTTAATCATATCTAAGTGCTTAAACAAATATCTCAATATATATGATAACCAAAGATATTTCAAAGATTACTATTTTGGGTTTTGTTTCACATTCCTCAGAAGAAACAACAACTTTCCAAATTCCAATAAACCTCCCACTTCATAAAATGAAGATGTCGATATCTAAGAAATTTGTCGTTCCGGCTGTTCTACAGTAAGTTTGGAAGTCGGAGTAGCAGCCGATCACACGCAGCAGCTCTGTGTACATTCAGCAAGAACGCAAACCAATGGACGATTCAAACTACGCTGTTTCTCTGATGAAAGTAGAAATCGAACTGTTGAAAACGATGAACAAAAAAGTTGATTTTCTTAATAATAGTTTATAAACAATCAGCAGAAATATAAATAATCTCGAATATAACTAAAATAACATATTGTGTTTTATGTATAAATAACAAATATCATGCGTTTATAGTGCTGATTAGTGAAATATTAAATATCTTTTAAGAAATGTTCCATCATTTTTTCTCAGCACTATCACTATTAATTTTGAATATCCTCCTATCATAGAAGAGGAAATACATGAAATACACGAAATATAATATTTAAGAATAAATACCTTAATTATATAATACATAAGTTTGTATTCAAACATTTAATGTATTCAACATTTTCTTGAACGTGTTATCAGATCATTTATGTAAATATAACTTGTTTTTGATCTTATTATCGTTATATTCTTTGAAGTGATCTGTAAATACAAATAACAGATTGTAATAAATATTTTGTGATGTTGTTATTAATTCCGGTATTTCATCATATTATCACATTTAGTAATTATTTTGTAAATATCCATTCCACATTAATTGCAAATGAAAACCATCCTGAATAACAAGCCTGTTAGGTTAAATAAATCTCCTGAAGACTTATAGAAGCTATACCAGCGCAAGAAACAAGTTCAAAAGCTCGAAGCGAACAAGTACATGAAGAACACCACCCTCTCCACCCTTCTCAAGCACCAATCCAACATCGATTCTCCCACATTATAACCTTTAATCCAGTTCACTAAAAAATAAAAGCCTTCTCAAAATAAAATATCAATTAATAGAACCTTCAATTCGGACCCGTTTTAAAGGAATTCGCAGTTGATTGACATTAGTTTGCGTTCGTCGATGATCCAGAATCTGATTTACGAACAATTCGGGCGCGAACCGCAAAACAGAAGAGCCGAAATAATGGAAGTTCCGGACTGGGTCGACAGACTCGACGAATGAAAACGGAAGGGGAATTTTAAATGTAAAATGAAATAAAAGGAAAAGTAAAAAATTAAAAGAAACAAATTTATGAATGAATGTTGAATTGACAATTTGTGAATTTGTTTAAATAGTCCTCATCCGAAATCAAAGTTTCCACGAGAAAGTAAGAACGTCACAGGATACTTAAAATATTCAATGCTCTAGTAAATTATCCAAAATCTAACTTGGCTAATGCTCGGGTGATCTTTTATTTAAATAGGTAAATAGCTATTTAAAAGAAACGAATAAAAGAATGATTTCTTGTTTAATTAATCACTGTCTTAATTTGAATTCAATTGAGATAGTAAGAACGTCAAGATACTAAAAAATAATACTGTCGTTCGATCGCTCCAGTGATTTAATTCAATATTTTAAACTATTTTATCACTCGCTCATATTCCAAGTCTTCAATGTCAATGGCTAGCTCTACGCCCAACCAGATAAGAATCATCGATAGAAAAGTAAATTAAGTTATTTTATCATATAAACCGATCATATAAACCGACACCCAAGTAATTACACTATGAAAATGAAGTGATTAATATATGCATAAATAACTATGAAATTAATAAAACGCCTTAACTAACAAATTGACTTAAAATAACATGAATCCGGTTTAGTTATAAATCTTAAATTTAATAATTCAATCAATCAATTTTAGTATATGAATAATTATATTTTGTTAATTCAATAGATTTTTGATATAATATTTTGCAACAAATGATATATTTTTAAAGATGGTTTATAATGATTTTAAGATAGTACTGAAATTTTATCATTTATTATATATTAGCATATAAAGCAAAATTTAGATACAGATTCAATAATATTTTCATTTTAATAATATGATGTTTACATAGTAACTAGTGTTAGTATGAGATATAACTATGTTATATTTAATATCCGCTTCATTATTAATGTTCATATTTTTTACTATATTCTAACAAAATTAAATGTTAAAAGAAGATTGGATACGAAATTCTTCTATTTGGCTAGGTTAGGTTTCCATAAATATCAATACATCAGTTGATTTTAAAGTATAACTCCCTGATTAAATAATTACTATTAAAGGTTTGCATTTATATTCTAAACATGCTGGAAATTGTAATTATAATGTATTATAAATGATATCATCTGTTTTGGAGAATGCAGTATTTCATTTTGATGTAGATCTGGCGATTCCAGATTTTTGTAAATCAGTTCGTGTGTCATTTGTAAGCTCTTCTGGTGGAAAAATCAATAACATATCATTATAGGGTGAAATCCGAATAACTGCACCTCGTGATGGTATTAAGTTCTAACTATCAAAATTTATAGGTTCTTTGTTTGATTAATTATTAGTTATTGATTGTAGTACATCGTTGTAATTTAAGATGAATGGATCGATTGCTACTGAAATTACGGATGTTGTATAAATTTTTGAATCGAATTTCTAAAATTTGGATTTGTAGTTAATTTCCAAACCTGATATATCCTTAGTTACGTCTTAAATTGCAAATTGTTCATCAACCGTGACTATTTTTACCACTGAAGCTACAAAGTAAAATTTAGAGTTGATCAGGGTGTAATATTAGCAGCAGCTGAATTTATTCAACTGGCGTACTGGTGTTTCTCAGAATTATCATATGGATTTTGATTCTGCTGGTAAGATAACGGTTAACGAAGCCAAAGCAGCCCACCGTGCTTATTATGATGATGATTTCGTGTACGTGTTCTTTTAAAACGGATCAACCATAAAGTGCGCACTCTACGATCCACTGCTCCAAGATTGTTCATCTTCTTGTTCTACGAAAACCTTTGGCAGGTTCTGCCTTTAAAATTGTGATTCGCTCATTGACTCTTCATCTGAGTGCTTCGTATCATGCCCAGCTGGGCTAGGGTACTTCTACTACGCAGAGACATGTAATAAGTGCCAGAATTTATCAATTAACGGTGAGTTTTGCGCGGATTAATGCCCTCCAGAGCTAATTCTGAGCGGTAATGGGTGCGTTCCACGTGAAAAATTAACGAACTCGTTTATTAAAGAGACCTGTAGTGGAATATGCGATCCTGGTTCGTGCGGAATTACTTGTAACGAGGGCTAAGAAAGTATGGAATAGCTCAGAATATGCGCGACATGCGATTTACTTGGATAATTCTGGGACAGAAGCTCTGGAAAATGCGTTACTTCTTGCTAATACTACAATTCAACGTTCTGTGAAAGCATTTAAAGCATATAGTGCGAGTTATATTATGTTGATGGAACGAATAAATGCCTTCATACATGCACAGGTATTTATAAATATCTATATAGTTCATAAAATAGGTGCTATGATGTTTGCCCCGATAATTATGTTCCAAACGTGGACCAAACCCTCTGCGTCGCGAAAGCCACGCGTGTGCTCGGGCTTCTTGAATTTGGCGCAAACTTCCTGCATTTCTTCGTGCGCCGCCGAAAACGCCGGGTCGAACCCAGATAATCAGTGCACGTTATGCAGCACGTTGGACCCTCTCAGCTCCTTCGTCACCTCGGCATGCGCGTGCGTGCCTGGGGCGTCTGGCTCCGTTCCGAACTGCGCCTGCAAATAAGGCTTTTCCACAGCTGGAAACGCGTGCACGTGCTCAAAGAAGATTTCTTCAGACTGGGCTACTTGCACAGATAAATGTCCTACTTCCGAAGTTTTCTTGAATTCAGCCACGACGTGCACCACCTGCTCCAGCGAAGTTCCAAACGTGGACCAAACCGCCTGCGTCGCGAAAGTCGCGTGTTCTCCAGGATTCCTCAACCTGGCGGGGACTTTCTGTATCGCGGACTGCGCCGCTGAATCTTCTGGAGCCAACGCGCAAAACCAATGCCAGTCGTGCGAGTCCATCAACGCCCTGAGCGTCTTCAAAGTATCTGGCTGCGCCTGCCTTCCGCGCGCAACCGGCTCTGTTACTTCGTGCTCGTGCAACACGGTGGCCGGTTTCTCGGGTCCTGGCTGCACGTGCTCTGGGAAAATATCGTCTGACGGAGCCGCCTGTGGAGCGAGCTGTCCGGCCGCCGAGGTCTTCCTAGCCGGCGCCTCTCAGTGCTCGACTTGCGTGTCGGGCCTCGTTCCAAACGTGGACCAGACGGCTTGCGTGGCCAAAACCGCGTGTGCTCCGGGCTTCTTGAATTTGGCGCAAACTTCCTGCATTTCTTCGTGCGCCGCCGAAAACGCCGGGTCGAACCCAGATAATCAGTGCACGTTATGCAGCACGTTGGACCCTCTCAGCTCCTTCGTCACCTCGGCATGCGCGTGCGTGCCTGGGGCGTCTGGCTCCGTTCCGAACTGCGCCTGCAAATAAGGCTTTTCCACAGCTGGAAACGCGTGCACGTGCTCAAAGAAGATTTCTTCAGACTGGGCTACTTGCACAGATAAATGTCCTACTTCCGAAGTTTTCTTGAATTCAGCCACGACGTGCACCACCTGCTCCAGCGAAGTTCCAAACGTGGACCAAACCGCCTGCGTCGCGAAAGTCGCGTGTTCTCCAGGATTCCTCAACCTGGCGGGGACTTTCTGTATCGCGGACTGCGCCGCCGAATCTTCTGGAGCCAACGCGCAAAACCAATGCCAGTCGTGCGAGTCCATCAACGCCCTGAGCGTCTTCAAAGTATCTGGCTGCGCCTGCCTTCCGCGCGCAACCGGCTCTGTTACTTCGTGCTCGTGCAACACGGTGGCCGGTTTCTCGGGTCCTGGCTGCACGTGCTCTGGGAAAATATCGTCTGACGGAGCCGCCTGTGGAGCGAGCTGTCCGGCCGCCGAGGTCTTCCTAGCCGGCGCCTCTCAGTGCTCGACTTGCGTGTCGGGCCTCGTTCCAAACGTGGACCAGACGGCTTGCGTGGCCAAAACCGCGTGTGCTCCGGGCTTCTTGAATTTGGCGCAAACTTCCTGCATTTCTTCGTGCGCCGCCGAAAACGCCGGGTCGAACCCAGATAATCAGTGCACGTTATGCAGCACGTTGGACCCTCTCAGCTCCTTCGTCACCTCGGCATGCGCGTGCGTGCCTGGGGCGTCTGGCTCCGTTCCGAACTGCGCCTGCAAATAAGGCTTTTCCACAGCTGGAAACGCGTGCACGTGCTCAAAGAAGATTTCTTCAGACTGGGCTACTTGCACAGATAAATGTCCTACTTCCGAAGTTTTCTTGAATTCAGCCACGACGTGCACCACCTGCTCCAGCGAAGTTCCAAACGTGGACCAAACCGCCTGCGTCGCGAAAGTCGCGTGTTCTCCAGGATTCCTCAACCTGGCGGGGACTTTCTGTATCGCGGACTGCGCCGCTGAATCTTCCGGAGCCAACGCGCAAAACCAATGCCAGTCGTGCGAGTCCATCAACGCCCTGAGCGTCTTCAAAGTATCTGGCTGCGCCTGCCTTCCGCGCGCAACCGGCTCTGTTACTTCGTGCTCGTGCAACACGGTGGCCGGTTTCTCGGGTCCTGGCTGCACGTGCTCTGGGAAAATATCGTCTGACGGAGCCGCCTGTGGAGCGAGCTGTCCGGCCGCCGAGGTCTTCCTAGCCGGCGCCTCTCAGTGCTCGACTTGCGGGTCGGGCCTCGTTCCAAACGTGGACCAGACGGCTTGCGTGGCCAAAACCGCGTGTGCTCCGGGCTTTTTGAATTAATAGTAAACATTTTGTATCGCATCCTGTGCACCTCTTGCTGGAAGTACTTCATTCACCTGCGTTCAATCTTGTGATCCAACAGAAATCCTTACTAATTTCGTTTGCTCTAAATGTTAAAATAATTTGGTTCCGAATCTGTAGAAATCAATTTGTGTTTCAAAAACAGGCTGTTCTCCGAATTATTTGAATGTTGAGCAAACTTTCTGCATTTCAAGTTGTTCCTCTCAGAATGCAGTCCAAAACGCATTGAATTAGTGCTAAACGTGCTCTCAAGTAAATATTTTAGCCACGTGGGTAAATTCATAGTGCTAATGTTCTGAATATTCGGGCGTGTTCCCAAGCTGTAAGTGTAACGAGGGCTTCATTAAAACCGCTCAGAATAAGTGCGAGTGTACAGATTTAATCTCAATTTCAGAGACCTGCGTTAAGAAATGCCATCTAGATCAAATATCTGTTAACAATAAGTGCACAACTTGCCCCAATTCAATGGCAAACGTCCAGTAATCGGCTTGCGTAACCGATTGCACCCCTTTTTACATCAGTGCAGACTAAAAATACTGCGTTTCCACTCCAGTTTGCGACATTACCAAAAACTACCTCCCGAATTTACTCAACAACAAATGCG
This sequence comes from Hexamita inflata, assembly GCA_963988835.1. Taxonomy (NCBI): domain Eukaryota; phylum Fornicata; order Diplomonadida; family Hexamitidae; genus Hexamita; species Hexamita inflata. Next base: position 184,697 of record CAXDID010001119.1, read on the forward strand.
TTTGCAAAAACTCCCTCTCAGAATACGGTGGCTAGTGCTCAGAGTGCGACATAACGAAGAACTTCAGCCCGAACTAAGTGAACAACCAGTGCATATGCACTAAAGATTTCGTTCAACTAACCGATTTCTGCTACAAATGCAGCGGAACGGGCCAAATAATTGTTGATTAACAGTGCGAGTGCAGGTGGAACTACAAAATAGTTACGATTAATTAACAAGTTACGTGCGAAATAAACGCGTAAAAGTAGAATAAGGTCATTGGCGGTGTAATATCTGGTGTAATTTGCGTTGTAATTGTTGTAATTCTGATCGTTTTGAGCGTTAAAAGACAGTAAAAAACAAAACAGAGATATCAAGAGCAGAACGTGATCGCGCGCAAAATACAAGGGCAACCGCATCTGTACAAAATAGTCAACCCAAGGGATAGAAAAATTGCACTAATCGGACAAAGCCAAAAACTGGAATTCAAATACAACATGACCATCATCGGACAAAAATCAATCACAAAAGTTCCAAGCAACCACTGCAGCAATATTCAACGTGATAACATCGTACACAATGACCCATCAATCGACACCATAATTAAATACAAAAACAGCAAATTGATATGAGTATTACATTATATTGTATTTTTAGCTTAGTATAAATCGTTTAAACTCATATTTTATTTATTAATTACTGAATTAGAGATTTAAAAATACGCTATTCTGTATGATACTCTATGATATTTGTTGTAATTTACTATATTTCAAAATTGGAGTGGATACTATATTCTTCACAAAAATATTATATAAATGATATATTATTTTCACTTCAAATGAATAGTGTCAAAAAAGCATTCATTTGGTTGGAGACTATTTTTTCTATATTATCATCTTAATATAGAATATCATCATCTTAATAAAAAATATTTTAATAAGTAATTTTCAAATCCTCATATCATTCCGTACTATTTCTTGGTCATCATTTCAATTTTAGCTGCTTTTCCGGAACCTGATTAACCTGGTTTTAATATTTTAGCACCACCGTTATCAGTTTTAATTGTTTTCTAGCTCATATTTTTAGTTGTGTAAGATTAAGTTGGTTTTGAAAGAAGGTTGTCATTTTATTTAATAGATCTGGACTGAATAGACCTTCCTTTTTGCTTGCCGCCGAAATTACCTCCATCGCCATGATCGTCGTCTCCTTCTTCAGCTTCTTCTCCATCTTCTGGATTATTTTGGTGTTTTTTCTTTTGGCAGTACAGAATAGTGCCAATAACTGCAATTAAAACAGCAACACCCGCTCCAGCTCCAGCTGCTATGAACGTGATTTGATTGCTAGCTGGTTTAGCGCATTCTCCGTCTTTTAAGGACATTGGTGGCTCGCACCCACATTTTCCATCTATCAAAGTTTATCCGCCTGTGCACTTCTTGCAGGTAAGAGGATCAGTCGATGTTACTTCATACCAGGATTTACAGGCACAAGCTCCGTTAACGAGTAATTAACCTTTAGCATCGCTACAAAACACACAGACTGAACCGCTCATCATATAATCAGCGGCGCACACGCAAGTGGTTCCGCTCAAAGTGAAGTGGTTCGCTTCGTCACATTTGGTGCACTTTGATTTATCAGCGCTGATGAAAATAAACTCTCCTGAACCGGTGCACTTGCAATCTTTAGTTGTTGTGTCTAAAACGAGTCCAGTTAGATAATTGCATTTTATGCACTTAGTTTAATCTTGTGACAAGAATAAGAAGTCGCCAGCTCCAGAACAAGTGCAAACACCTGATTTTAAGATAAATCCGTTAACTTCATCACATTGAGTGCACGATTTTCCATCGGCGCTAAGATATTTGAAGGCGTTAATACCACTGCACTTGCATTTCTTACTTAATGTATCGTAAACGAATCCTTTTGGTTCGTTGCACGCTGTACATTATGACACAACTGCATTTGGATAAATATACGGGAATACACCAGAACAAGTGCAAACTCCATTTTAGAGAACTAACCCGTACAAGGTATTACATTATTCGCACCCAGATTTATCTGGTTTAACGTAAATATTTGATCCAATTCCAGTGCAAGCGCATGAGCCTCCAACTTTATCTGGCTTGAAACCAACTTAAGTATTGCACTAAGTACAATTCGATCCGAGCATGAAATATCCAGTTATGCAGGTACAAGCTCCTCCGGTTTTATCTGGGTTGAAGTTGTTGACAGTATTACATGCTGTACAGCCTAAAGAAGCCTGTGCTCTAGGGAATAACGCATCAGCGCACTGACACGCGTTACTCACCTTATCAGGTTTGAAACCAATGCTCGTATCGCAAACAACGCAACGTGGAATTCCAACTTTATATTCAAATAATCCAGTATTACAAACGCATACTCCACCAACTTTTACTGGTTTATACAAATTATTGTGATCGCATTCTGAGCATACTCCCTGAGCATTTGGCGAAATACCGCCCTCACAAACACAAATACTGTTTTATTAATCTGGGACGAAGAACTTTGTGGTGTCGCAGGCCGAACATCTGTTTTGATAAACGAACAAATTAGTCTCGCACTTGCAAACACCGCCCACGAACGCTGATTGGAACCCGAGCGTAATATTACAATCGTGGCAGTTGTTGTTCACAAGGAACAGAGAGCCTTGACAGACGCATGAACCGCTTACTTTATCAGCTAAGAATCTCTTGGTTGTGTCGCAGGCGGTACATTTTCCAAGCGAAACTGCTGGGAATAAATCAGTTTGGCAGACGCATACGTCAGATTCTTTATCTGGTTTGAAACCGAGGTTAAAATTGCATTCAACACAGGCTCCAAGGTGCTCAAATCTACCCGTTTCACAAATACAGGCGGATCCAGATAAATATGGTTAGTAGAACTTTGAAGTATCGCATGGAGAACAAATCTGTCCGAAAACAAAGTAATTTGATAAGCACGCGCACTTTCCTTCAACGAAATCTGGTTAGAATCCCTGTGTAGTATTACAAGCTGAGCACCTGTCTTAGTAAGGGAATAAAAATGTTTCACAAACGCATGTAGATCCAACTTTATCTTTCTAAAACCCTTTGGTGGTATCGCAAGCTGTACACTTAGCGTTGTCAATTGTTATAAATAGGCCGGTGGTACAAATACAATTCCCGTTTACCTTCCTGTCTTAAAATCCAAGAGTCATATCGCATTGAGTACAACCAGTTGCTGTTGTAACCCAGTCCGAGAAACAAACGCATGTATCTGATTATTTATCAGGTTGTTTTCCAGCTAAAGTATCGCACTCCGTACAATTATTATCAGCGGATTAGAATCGGCCAGTTTCACAGACGCATTTGTTGTTTTGTTGAGTTGGTAAAAAGTGCTTTATAGTATCACAAGCGGTACACTTGGACCGATCAGCTGTTATGAATAACCCAGTCTTACACTCGCATTTTCCATCAACTAATTGATTTTGGAATCCTTTGGAAGAATCACATGGCGTGCAAATATTTGGAGTTCCTCTCAATAAAAACCATCCAGTCTTACAAATGCAGTTCCCGAAATATTTAACTGGTTGGAATCCGTTTTAATCATCGCACTCTGAACATACTCCCTGGGCGTTTGGAGTTATATCACCTTAACAGCCGCATTTCATATCGCAATTCGATACACAAGATGGGTCAACTTTAATTTTTGATGACTTATAATACTTAATAGTGTCGCATTCAGTACATTTTCCATCAGCTGTAGGGAAATAAGAATCAACACAAGCACAATTATCATTTTCTTTTATGGGCTTGTAGAAACTTGACATGTCGCATTCGGTACAGTTAGTTTTGTCAAAATTGGGGAATAGACCTGAGTTACAAACACAAACTCCAGCTTAGAAAAGTGCTTGATATCCTTTGGTCGTATCACATTGTGTGCAAGTTGTGCTACCTTAAACAGATAGAGTAAACCAACCATCGTTACAAACACAAATACCGCCTTCTTTAAACGGTTTGAACCCGTTTTCATTATCGCACTCTGAACAAACTCCTTTATTGTTAGGAGTAATATCATTTTCGCATTTACAAACTTTTTCGCAGTTATCTACGCAAGCTGAGTCTACTAATAATTTGTCTGGTTGGTACCAGATCGAAGTATCACATTCAGTGCAGCGGCCAAGTCCGTCAGAAATGAAATAATTTTGCACACAATAACATTTGTTCAATGCGTTGACGCTTGGTTAATAGAATTTTGTGGTATCGCATTACGTACAAACATTTCCCAAATCAAAGAATCCATCAATGCAAACGCACTTTCCATCAACTTTATCAGGTTTGAAGCCGCTTTACATATCGCAAACAGAACAGTTGTTTCCTGGAACGAATTATCCATCCACGTATTCTCCAGCTTGATACAAACCAGCTTAGCACTAGCATGCGTTCGTGGTTGAGTTTTTCAACGGAAGATAACCTAAACTTGTTGGACACTCTTCGCAAATACCATTTGAACTTGGTCTAATTCCACCTATGCAAACACACAAGAAATTTACCATATTCGGCTCATAAAATTTATTGGTATCGCATTCAGTACAATTTAGGTACTTATCTGAAAAGAACGTGTATTATTAACACTAGCATTTGCCGTCTTAATCGAAATCAGGCTAGAATTTCTTGGAGACATCGCATTACGTGCATTTTCCTCCATTTGCGCCTGGAATTAATTATCCTTCGCAAACGCATTCACCTTTAACTTTTTCGGTTTGGTAAAGATTGGCTCTGTTACAAAGCACGCAGCCTTCTGTTGCAGTATAAATACCATCAACTACTGTTCCGTTCGGGAATAGATCATCTTAGCATTCACATCCACCATATAATTTTTTAAGAGGTTTGTATCCTATGGATGTATTACATTCGATACAAGTATCTTCAGTTGTTGTTGATCCATTACCTTGACATACACAGACATTAATATATTTGTTTAAATTATAATCATAAATTTATTCTTTCTTTGGTCTGAAGTATTTTGAAGTGTCACATTCTGTACAAGTTCCATCAGCTAAAGTAAAGTGAGAGGACGAACATGTACAAATCTTTTCCACTTCCAAACAAGACGGATTCGAAGACGGGCACTTTTTATCTGCGTCATATCCTGCTTTAGTATCGCAAATTGTGCATTCAGCTCCACTATCAAAGAGAGAATCTGAACATATGCATTTCTTCACAGAATCAACAGTTTGTTTATCAGGTAAATAGTTCTTTGAACTGTCACATTCGGAACAACGGCTCTCAAATGAATAATAATAATGCGTTGAATCACAAACGCAGATTCCGTTAACTTTATAGAACAGGAAACCGGTGCTGTAATCGCATTCGGCACAATATCCGTTTGAATCGATCGTAACTTCTTGAACTTTGCAAATGCAGAGTTTAGATGTGGGATCTTTATCTGGAAGAAGGCCTTTTGTTGTATCGCATATTGAACAAAATCCATCACCAATGAAAAGACCAGATTAGCACTCACATTTACCCTGAATTGATTTATAAGGGTTGAAACCTACAGTTGTATCACATGCTGTGCACGACTTTTTATCTGAGGTGAAGAAGAAATCATCCTTACAAACACACGTTTTTACCCCGTTAAGATCAACAAACTCAGGCTTGAAATTCTAATTAATATCACAATCGTAGCAAAATCCAAAGGACTCAAACTTTCCAGTAATGCATTGACAAAATCCGTAAAACATCAGCGGCTAATAGCCACGAGTGGTATTACATTCTGCACATTCTCCGTTGTCATATAGTAGCATACCAGTTTTGCAGGTGCATTAGTCAGCACAGTTATTATTTGAATCACAAACATTAGATTTGTTAGGATTGAATCGCTTTAAAGTATCGCATTATGTACATGTAGTACCATCATCGAAGAGTTCCGCGCTGCACTTGCACTTGTTATCTACTTTAGAACCTATATAGCCTTTAGATGTATCACATTCTGTACACAAAGCATCAGAAACTTTGAAATACGTATCTTTGCAATTGCATACGCCACCATCCTTAAAATACTTAAAACCGTTCTTATAATCGCATTGAGCGCAATAACCTTAATCATCAGGTTGGGCAACGTCATTACCACAAACACAGATTCCACCTACTTTTGATTCAGCTAAGCCTTTAGATGTATCGCATTCCGTACATTTGGATTAATCTGGAGTTAAAAATGGTAATTCAACTTTACAAACGCATTTTCCATCCTTTAAATCAGGTTAGAAGCCATTGGCAGTATTACAAACCGTGCACTTTTAATTGTCCATGTCTAAATAAAGGTTATCTTGGCAGGTGCATGATCCATTGACTTTAAGCCTGTTGAAACCTTTTGAAACGTCGCATTATTGGCATATTCCGTTTGAGTCTGGTTGGATATCACCTTCGCAAACGCAAATCATATCGCAGTTTTCTTGGCATCCCGGGACGCTTGGGGTCTTGTAAGGCTTGAAATATTTTGAGGTATCGCATGGCGTGCAAGACATACCAGTATCGAATTATCCGTTAGGGCAGGTGCATTTATTGGACGTTTGATCTTTACTGGGGTTGTATCCCTAGGTGGTGTTGCATTCTGTGCACGTTCCGTCGCTCGCGGTGAAGCGAGAGCTGTTACAAACGCAATAACCGTTTTCTTTCTTCGGTTTTAAACCAAGTTTTACATCGCATTCATCGCATGAGGAACCAGAATCAATCAGAGGATCTGGGCATGTGCACTTTAGCTCAGCGTTTTTATCTGGGTTGTATCCAGCGGCTGCGTCGCACGCATGACACGCGCTCTTGTAGTCAAACAAGTCAGTCTCACAGATGCAGAGATTATTTACCTTCGTAGGTTGGTAGTGAACTGCTGTATTGCATTGAGTGCAGGTTATAACGTCACTAATATTTTACGTGAAGTGATCTGGATCACAGACGCATTTAGAATCCACTTTCAATCTCGCGAAACCGAGAGATAAATCGCATTCTGTGCAGACGCCATTGGCATTTGGCTGAATGGCATCTTAACAGATGCATATTTTATCTTAATCTGAACAACCAGGAACCAAACAAGCTTATTTATTAGGCTCGAAGAATTTCGTGGTATCGCAAGCCGAGCAAGTTTGGTTGAAAGGGAACCAAGTGCTGTTACAGGTACAAACACCATTGACTTTGCTCGCAATGAATCCCAGCCTAGTATCGCATTCGAAGCACTCTCCATCGATTTCAATAGTTTTAACCAGATTACAAACGCATATTCCACCTACTTTATTTGGTAAATAGCCTTTGTCGTAGTCACATTCCTTGCACATTCCTTTATCATCTGGGGTTATATCTGGATTCACGCAAACGCACTTGGAATTTATTTTACTTGGTTAAAAGCCATTTTCTACGCTACATTCTGTACAAGACCCGTTGTAATCAAAGTACTACCAATTCTAGCAAACGCACTTTCCTCCTTGTTTCATGCTATAATATCCTTTGGAAGTATCACATTCGCTGCATTATCCGTTTAGAACTACGAGTCCAGCTGGGCAGGTACATATGCCATCTACTTTGTTTGGGTTGAATCCTTTGAAAATATCGCATTCAGAGCAATATCCAGTGGCGATGAAGAGTCCGTCTTTACAATCACATGTTCCATTTACATTTTTATCCGGTTTGAATCCTTGTAAAGTATTACATTCTGAACAAAATCCGTCGCCCTGGACTAAACCGGTTTTACAGGTACAATATCCATTGGTTTTATCTGGGTTGAAGCCTTTAGAAAAATCGCAAGCTACGCATCTATCTGCTTGACTGTCAACTTGGTAGAAGAACGTTCCGGTGTTACAAACACATTTTCCTCCCTCTTAAAGTGGTTTAAATCCGTTTGCGTTATCGCATTATGAGCAGTAAGAATCGTTTGCTCTCGGTTCAATATCTCCTTCGCAGACGCATTTGCCTCCTTCTTTATCAGGTTTGTAGAATTTTAAAGTATCACATTCAAAGCACACGTTATTAAGGCCGGTGAAATATTCGTCTTAGCAAACGCATTAATTATTTACTCCATCGGCTTTGTAGTGCTTGGTCATATCGCAATAGGTGCAGTTCTCTAATCCGTTCGGGAACGTGAGATCTTTGCAAACGCATTTATCTTCGGCGCTCTTATCGGGTTTAAAGTTCTTGGAGGTGTCGCAAACTGAACAGCCATCGTTATACGGGAACTGGCCGTTGTCGCACTCGCATTTCTAATCGGCGTTTAAAAGAGGTTTGAATCCCTTGGTGGTATCGCATTGATTACAGACCCCGTTGAGTTCGAAGCCGAAGGTGTCGGCGCAAACGCATTTACCTCCATCTTTCATAGCCGTGTAGTTCTTGGTGGTGTCGCATTCGGTACACTTATCTTAACCAGCGAATTGGGTCATTCCATCTTTGCACTCGCATTATTTCTGGGCGTTTTGATCAGGTTTGAAGTTCTTTGTGGTGTCGCAGGCTGAGCAGCCGGTCAAATATGGATATGTGCTGGAATTGCACTCGCAGTTCCCTTCATCATTTGTGAATGGCTTGAAACCAATTCTGATATCGCATTAGTAGCAGACGTTATCAATTTCGAAGTCAAAAGTTGGGTAGCACGTGCATTTTCCGCTAACTTTAGTCTCCATGTAGTACTTTGTGGTATCGCATTCGGTACAATTATCTTAACCAGCGAACTGGGTCATTCCATCAACGCACTCGCATTGGTTCTGGGCGTTTTAATCTGGCTTGAACTTTTTGGTGGTGTCGCATTGGGTGCAAATGGTTCCTGAGTCAAAGAAGCCGTTTTTACAGACGCATTTGTTTTCGGCGTTCTTGAGACCTTCGTATCCAAGGGAGATGTTGCATTGGTAGCAAATATCGTTTATTTTGAAGGTGAAATCGTCTTTGCAGGTGCAAACTCCATTTACAAAGTCAGGTTAGTAGTTCTTTGAGACGTCGCATTCGCTGCAGACGTTCTGATATAAATTCGGATGAGTGTCGTCACATACACAGGATTCAAGAACTCGATCGGACTTAAAATTATTGGCGGTATCGCAAATGCAATTTTGATTTTGTTAATCTGGGATCTCGCCAGTTCCTGAGCAAGTAATTTGCTTTTTAGCAAGGCACCAACTTTCGGTTCCATCGAACTAGCCCGGACACGAAGAGCAATAATTGCTTCCACGCTCACGAGAAAGACCTAGCTGATGGCAGGTTTCGGTACAACGACCGTCTTGTGTTTACAATTAACATTGTAGTAGGGTAATGATAAAATTCATTTAGGAAGTGGGGATTGGTGTTCAAAAGATGCTTTAATTTATGTATATATTCTATTGGCGTTGATGTCTTAAACTTTTGAATAACACAGGAAATTAGAAATTCCAAATTATAGTTTGCAAATAAAAATTTGATTTATTATTGCAATATTTCAATTAAATACAATAATTTTTGAATATTAGTAATTCGATACAATGGTAATTGCAAATGCGTTATAAAACGATTTTAAATTAATATTTGGATGTTATATAATATAACGTGGTATTTTGAAAATTAAAAAAGAAACACGGATACAAAATCATAATTTGTGATTCTTCTGTATACATACTATATCATATTCTACGTATATGATGTAAATATATTAAGAATAAAAATTAACTAATCCAAGATAGAAAAATCTCGAAAAAAGATTTTATGAGATACTTTGTATATTTGTGTTATTCATGTATTGTAACATATTATTCATATTACATTATTATTCTATAAATATTCTATAAATACTATTCACTCCTTTATGTACAAATTAATTAATGTATCACCGAAACTTACGTCCACTATCATCATTTTTAAGTCACAAATATTTTATTAATATTGAATATTAATTATATGTATTTATTTCTTTAGATTAAACATATTAAATGTTCAGTTATGCAAAATAATATAAATATTTTGACACCTTCTCACTTTGAGCATAGCAGAAATACAAATAGTGGTTACTCTTTGATTTTAGAACAAAACCTCAAATACTTTTTCTTCATTTATTTATTTAATTATAAAAATCCCATTTTCAGAGCATTCCGACCCTTTTGACTTTGTCCCGGATGACCCTCGGAACTGGAACTTCGGAGCGGAGGTGTTTTTCGTTCAGCGCTTCTTCGAACGTTTTCTCGTATTTTTCCTTCTCGTTTTATTTCTGTTGGAACTGCTTGAACGGCGAGTTGTAGAAAACTGGAGCGGAAGAGCTGTTTTGGAGCGGGGCGGGACTATGTGGTAGTTGGGGTTCTTATGCGAGGTCGGGTTAGTTTGTTGTAGAGTTTATATTATCAAAATTGTTGTTGTTAAAATTGTTTACAGGAGGGGAGAGAGTGTCAGGGGATAAAACTTTGAATTGCTGCTGGAGGCGGTTGAAATCGGAAGCGATTTGGGGAGAAAGGACCTGGTGAGTGAAGATCTGTCGTTAGAGTTGGTTTAGTTGGAGTTTCAATTGAGCAATCTAGAGCTCGCGCTCCGGATCGTCCTTGTAAATTATAACAGGCTCGTTCTCGGGTTGTTACTGAGGCTCAACGCGATTCGAACGCCCTTTCAAAATTTCGGACTAATGCTGCTCGAACTCGCAGTAGTCGATCTCGGCCGTTTTAAGCGGCTCAATTTTATGCTTCTTCGGAACTTAATTCTTGTCTTACGGTGTAAGTCGCTTTTCACGCTAGGCCTTGATCCACTTTGATTGTTACTCAAGTCTCTATTATTGTTCCATGAATTTCTAATCTTCCTTTATTTGCTTGCGAATTTAACGTTTCTGCTTCAGCAGAATGCAGCACATTAGCGGCATTTAATTTTTTGGAATGAAGTGAAAAAATTAACAAAAATTAAATATAGTGAAACATTTGATAAAATATGTGGTTATTTACTTCATAATTATTACTTAAAGTTAATTATATAGGTATAATTTTTTGTTATGTTTAACTTGATAAATACACTGCTAATAGAGAAGACATCACATAAATAACATTACCTCTACGAAAATGAACATCACACCGTAAATTACGTCTATACTGGTCACCCATTTTCTCTGACCATCACATTTCCTTTCCTTTCTAAACCAATGATCAATAAGATACCAACAGCATTCATCTCTATCCAGCCTAGCTTTTAGATGATAATAATATTCAATTATTGACGTAAGTAACCCTAAAATTTTAAGTCGTTCTACTGTTATTTAAATCTTTGTCTTTTAATTATTTGATAAGTATTATTTGTTAAGTTGTACAGCAAAGAATATCATTGACAAATCATTTTTAGTTTTATGATCTATCTGTGTGTTGTCCTGGTTTATACATAATAATATGAGTTTCAGAAATTTATCTTTCATAGTTATTAGTTATAATATTTAAATAATCTGATTTATGTTTTATCTTAAACATTTCCATTTCTTATTTATTATATTCAACTTAAGTTTCTTAGATTAATTTGAATTAATTAAAAATTGATTAAAGCTATTCAGTTGTTTTACCTTCTTAAAATTTAGATATTTATTCAAATGTATTTAGTTACAGTGTAATGTTATCTTGCGTTTTTTGAATATGAGATTATTTTTAGTTATATGCTTAACTTTGTAGATTATTCATAATATCAGGATTGTGAACACTTGAATCTGATTTGAATCTGATAGTTGATGTGTGAAAATTAATGTTAGTTTGTTAAATTAACTTTTGTGAATTATCTAAAACATTCAGTTAATTGTATTTATGTTCTACTGGTTTTACATTTGAACTTACTCTTTCAATTCTTTCATTAATATCTTATTAATATACTTTAATATATTCATAACATTAAATAATTAAATGAATTTTTTTATTGGATTTAGTCTTATTCTAGCGATCTAATTGTGTTACTGTAAAATAGTTTATGTTTTCATAAATAGATTTAAACATTCTATCATGAAGTGGACAGGAAGCGCGCTATCTGGTGTATACTTCACGAGATATAATATATATAGTTAGTACGGTTCAAATACTATTTATGTGTTATCAAGGGTGAACAGATTTGCGTACTATAAAACTCTTTGTCAAATGTTAACTTGTCAAATATTAGTTAAAAATAATATTAGTTAAACCGAACTAATCCACTATAATGTTAATTTAATTGTTCATATCTTTAATTGTTACATCATCACAATTCATTTACAGAAGTAGTGGAGTGGAAGACTATCTTTACAACATAATTTACGTTATTTTATAACTACTACTAAGTTAAGAAGAATAATGAACAACTTATAATGACTCACAATTAGACAGAATGATTAAATTAATAAGCAATTAAAATATTTCTAAGAAATGTTAAATAATACACTGATATCAAATGGGCTCTGTTACTTTCAAGTTTTGACTATCCTTTTATTATCTGGAACATTATTCTGGAACTGGCTTACACAAACATAAATCAAAGGAAAAAACGAATGAATTATATATAGTAAATGCTTTCTAAGCTTAAATTATAGAATTTTGATTTAGAAAGGATTGATGTTATTTTTCATCACGCCAGTTTATATATTTTAATTAAAATTTAAACTCTCCACATTTTTCCCACTCCAATTTTCACAATGACCGACACTTCAGCCACTACCGCCGACTTGACCGCGATGAGTTACATTCAGTGTGCGATCTCCTCTTTGTATCAAGATTTCCTCGTTCCCGCCTCAACAATTACAAGTACGCCCCTCCCTTTCGTTCCAAACAGGAAGTTTTCCGTGCTCGTTCTGGGTGCATCATCCTTAGGTAAATCCTCTTTTATAAACCATTTTATAAAAACGCCCATTTTGAAAACGGGTAAATCTTAAACTACTGAGTAGTTAACTTTCATTCTGCCCGGTTAGTTGAGGTAGTCCCTTAATTACGCGAACGGGAAGCATCTGTTTCCTGAATTAGCGCAAACTTTTGATAAATATTGCCCAGAGTATTGCGATCAGGCACTGGTTGAGATATTCAGCTCTATGAACCAGTAGCTCGAGTTCAGCGCCATGTTCAAATCAATGACGGAAACTTTCGGTGCGGATATCGACTCTCCCCCGTCCCCTTTTTTGTTCATTGACTCGCCCGGACTTACCTCCGAGACCCCGAAATCTGTCATTAAGTGCCTTGAGGTGCTCGCTCTATAAGTTGATGCCGTAATGCTCTTCGTTGACTAGTACTCTCCCCCGCACACGTTCAACTTCATTTAGTACATATAATAAGCAAAACTTGAGCCAAAACTGTACATTGTGAAGCCAAAACTTGACGAACTTGACTCAGCGAACGATATAATTCAATCACTTTCAGAACTCTCACAACTAATCGCCCGTTAAACGACGAACACATTCAAGCTGTACACAATCGCCCTCCCTTAGTTCGCCCTCTCTCAAAAACAAAAGATGAACGAGGACTTCAGAAAACAAATGAAGCTTTAAGAGTTACAAAACCCAGTTCAAAAAACTTTATTGTAATCAACTTACATTGACAACTCAATGCTCACGGAGGACATTAGGAACTACAACAAGGAAATAACAGAGCCACCAGTGTGCCTAGGGTACTATCTAAATCAAATAAATGCTGTGGAAAGCAGGATATACACCATGATGAACGACGCATTCCAAAAAGCGATCAGCAGCTTCAACAATGACACACAAGAGATTTACGAAAAACTCACACAACTAAAAGCAGAACAAAACCAAATACAAAGCGAAAACAGGAAAAAGAGAGTACTCGGCGCAGGAATCTTCGCAATAGCTGTATACATCGTTCTCATGCTCATGCTCCAAATAATCGGACTCAAAAACAACCAGACAGTCAACCAGATATTCATGGTGAACATAGCACAAATGAAAGACAAGATGTTCAGACTCGCACTGCTAGCGGCAGTCGGATTCCTAGTACTCATCGGATACTTCGTCGAAAGCAGCGTGAAACACATCGACTCCGCCGAAGTCAACAACATGATCAAACAGTTCGACGAACAACTCATGGACAAAATCGGAGTATGGGCGTGAGATAGGTATTTATTTGAATTCATAACTAATTAGAACATTTGTAGAAATATTGATAGTAATTCTAATTATCACTACTAATTAATTCAACCAATCGCATTTGTGATGTAAAATGATGAAACACCTGACCAATTGCAAATGATTGCTAAAAGCGCTTGTATAACATAAGTTATACTATCTATTAATGCATCTCAACATTTGATGTGTAATATATTTTTATATTAAGTTATATATAATATTTTAATTTACCACACCGCCTTAATGGAATCTACTTAAATTTCATACAGTATTCAATAATTTGATACAAGTTGCTTACACAACGACAACACACAAAGAAATAATGAAGAAATAAATATTAGAGGTATTGTAATGTCTAAATTAGACTATATTCCTGTGTATGTACAAAGACTTTCCTTAAATAGTATATATTTACAAACAACTAAAAATATAAGTCATTTAGTTAATATCACTAAATTAGATCTAAGCAACAACGATTTGCAGAATATTTGTGAACTAACATATCTTGATAATCTTTTGGATCTGGATATAAGTAATAATTTAATAACTGATATCAGTCCTTTGTAGGGGAAAATATCTATTTAGTAATTAATGGCGTAAAATAACTTGATATAGAATGTCTATGTTGTTAGCACATTAGATAATATCCAATAATTAAATTTCGAAAATAATATGATACAAGATCAAACTCCGATTCTAATGCATCAAAATTTTAATCCATAGTGGATATCACAATAATTTTTATTGGAATACTAAATTGAAATTTAACATTAATTGGATAATTAGATAAGATAAATGTAATTAAATGATTATCAAAATGATATGATTATCAAATTCAGAGATTATGTTTAAGAATCAGTATTAAGAATTAATTAAGATTTTGATTTATCATATTTAGATTTTGTTGAAAATTTAGAAATTAGAACACTTATAATTAATCGGTGCCCAAATATAATTTTCAATGACAATTTAATGAATTTAGTTGCATTATAAATTTCTAATTCGCATATACATAAGTTTAGTCCAATTCAAAATAAAATATAAAACATAAATTAATTATGTCTTAGAAAAATATAAATTGAAGATGTGTTACAATTTGAAGAACTATCAAATTTGTTTACACTTACAGAACTCAATATTGCATAAAATAATATAAATAATATCAATTGGATTTATAAACTAAAGCTATTAATATCTTTAGACATAAGTGAAAATAATATTTAGCAGCTTGATGGCATACAAAAACTACGAAAACTTGTACATTTAGATGTCAGTTACAATCAAATCGAGATTTGTTAATTAGGAGAACTCATAAACTTAGAATACTTGAATATTAGTCACAATAAAATACAATCAATAAATTAGTTACGACCATTATATACTGAAATTTTGTTTTTTGCCTTTTTTCTTAAGATAGACGTGTGTGGAATCGCTTGTATTAGTAAGCTACTATCCATTATAGTTTACATCCCATAAACTTTTGTAATCTTAACTCGGTTACAAGTTCATTTAGTGAATGTAGTGTAAATTTATGATATATATTACATATTATTTCTAACATAGTTTAGGCTTAAATAACATCCTCACCTTGTCAAGTCCACTTTCCACTTCAATGATCTTCTTAAATCCGTCCAAGGGGTAATCGATTATATCTTCTAGAAGAGACTCCCACAGCCCATCAACAATAATAAGTGCAAGTAGGGTCAACTTAACTTTAGTATCCCTTTCAAAGACTAAATCGCTGTCTACATTGGATTTCCTACTAAAACCAAATATTCGATTCCAAGATACCAGCACAATTAAAGCCAGTCAGTTCTATCCAAATTCACGTGTTAATCTATCAACAAATATAAAACTCCTCCCAGCCACATAGAGTCTTGCTGTAACTCAAATAATTACAATCTGTTGAATATACTAGGTTCAAATCAAGTCAAACACAATACCAATACCATCCTCTTAAATACAGTTAATTACATTTATACAACCTAGCACAATAACCACATTTATTTGAGCACCTGATAATACTCAAGGCTTAAATTCCTAAAATCGATTTTCAGCTTCGACTAAGTTAAACTTTTCATAACTACGTAGGTCCATGTCTCTCTGGTTCTTCGAGGTTCTAACTTGGCCTAAATAAATTAATTTCTGTGTTTTCCAAGAAATTAAAGGTCCTCATGGTTCCGTTAAAGCAGCTTAAGTTGCTTCTAAATTTATTTTAGTAAGTTAGGTGGTGCCAATAATTTGTAGACGTCTCTTTTCCTAGTTGTATTCATATTATAGTTGGGTTAAATCAGAAATGCTCTCGGAAGTTGGATCTACCTACCACTTTTTCAAAGTACTTCTTCGTTTTTCATTGTAATTCCAACATGTCGATTTTAGTTCTTCTCATATGGCTTCTAAATTCAAAATTTGAGGTAGTCTCAGCATTTGAGTTATATCAACATGGTTTCGTTGGTTGAAGTATCTTCAATGGTACTTCTAGACGTGAATTTCAATTTACGGCAGTTTAAGCTCTGGAATAAATAGATACATTCTAAAAGTGGTCAGTGAGCTTTAGTCACTAGTGGAAATCATTCTTTAGACCACGACTCCTGTACCTTGAACTTTAACGTTTTAATTTTGATTCCAATTTCCCATATTTTGGCGATTTTGGAGCGGAATTAATGAAATTTTTAAAATCTGTTATTTATTCTAAATAGAAGTTATACAATAATTTTCGATATATGATAAAAAATGACCACTATAAATTTACAACCTCAGCTTGTCCTACAAGGATGCCGCTTCTTTCAATAATTGCATTCAGACTATAATATATTCCTGTTATATATAAATTATAATCTAATAAATAACTTCACTTTGGCAAAAAACAAAATTTCAGTATAGAATCTTGTTTACTTCAATTTTAGTTTTAACGAAATACATTAAATAAGTATTTGTGAACACTTAATAAATTTATAAGACTTACGAATGGATTATAACTATGTACAAGATTACGAATTAGATATTTTATTTAATCATGCAAATTTTAAAGCTAGCTGGCTCACAACTTAAAAATTACTGGACTATTAATTACCTGAACTACATAATTAAGATAATATTTAATTGATGAAATAATTGAAATATATTGTTTTAAAATATGATAAATTAATATATAATAATTCGTTAGATATTATCAATGACAATGAAATTTAAGACTTATAATTTATAGACTTACTTAAAATTGATAATACTTTAAATATTAAAAATTGTGTAAAAATTAAATTTAAAAATATTCCGCATTTTATTATAAAGCTTTCAGTAGTAAAATGCTAGCTTAATAATACAAATAATTTTAATGGTATGATTTAGCTTACAAACTTAAATTTAGACGAAAATATGTTAAGTAGAATTGATGAACTAGGAGAATTAACATATCTTTAAGATTTAAAGTTGAGTAATAATAAGATATATAGAATAGATTGTTTAGCAAAATTAACGAGATTAAATGTATTAGATCTTTCATTTAATAGATTAATTTTGATTTAACCTTTGAGACAACTATAATAATTAAAGCATCTTAATGTTTTCCAAAATATGATTAAAGATTTAGATTATTTGAAACTTTTATAGAATTTTGACGATACTTGGATTATTGAATAGTCAGAACAATAGCCAGACGATCAAATATATCAACTATATCTTGAATATGATTAATTTGATGATGTGGAGTAATTAATGAACTAACTATAGTATATATAATAAGACATCCAATAATTAACCATCAAAAATTCAGTAGAAGCCTAAGAACTATCAATTGTAAATGAAAAAGAGATTTAAAATTTAGATTTTATTAAAGATTTAAAAATTTAAAGTCTTATTCTTATTAATTGTTAATAAATATTGATAGACACTGTCCCATAATAAATAAAAAGTTTAATTTATAAGTGTAGCGATACTTTTGACATAGGAAGATTCTCGTGCTTAAATCAGCTTGTCTCTTTGGATGTTAGTTCTAATAATTTGGATGATTTAGGTCCACTATTTAGTCTCTATAACTTAGAAAGACTTACAATAAGTAACAACAAAATTTTTAAAATTGATTGGATAATATCATTGAAAAAATTATAATTTTTAGATATGTAAAACAACAAGCTTCTTATTATAAAACCTGTTAGGGAATTATCATTACTTTATGAAATAAATATTTATGGCAATTCTATATTAGATATCCATTACCTGTATAAACTCCCTAATTTTAAATTTTCTTGGATTTCAATTTAAAACTAACCAAAAAATGAAGATATACAACATTATCTTGGAAATCAAACGAATTTCAGCATTTAAGAATTTAAAGATAGATTAGACTATAATAATTTTATGATTAAAAAATATTATAATAATATTGACAAAGATTAAGACAAACATCTATAGTTATATATCTAAAATGATGACGATCTATATGAAATTAATTTTGTCAATTAACTTAAACTAAAGACTTTAAAATTGCATTAATGTTCTAATGTAATTTTCAATAAAAAATGCAACTTAGTAACATTGTGGGTTGATTAATGTGATCTGTCCAATATAGAACCTTTAAAATGCTTTTAAGATCTTCGAAAATTACAATTAACTAACAATAGAATTTAATGTATTGAACCATTAAAATGTCTCACAAATATAATAATATTAGACCTTAGTTTTAATAAAATTGATAAATTAAAACATATTTCAGAACTAAACAATTTAAAACGCTTATCTTTCTAACATAATTATATCTCAAACACAGGTGGCGACATGAATTAATGAAATAAGTTGGAATGAAATAATTTAAATATTATTCATAACTATGTATAGTTCCAAAGAATATTAAGTATTTTTTGCTTTTCACATCTTTTCACAATACACTTAAAAACATATTTGTGTAATTATATCATAGTACAAATATGAATACAAACTAAGAGCGACACACAGTAATATGATATATGAATTACTAATTTAATTATTGCACAGTATCACTCATGGTGTCTTTATTCAAAAGTAATGTTTATTTGGGTATTGGTGTCATGAAATGCATTATTTTGGATTGGAACCATTCAATTCTGAGTTACAGGAGAAATTCTTAATGGGTAAGATCATTACTACAATTTTTATTTTCTGTTATAAATAATTTTTCCACTCTCTTTTGTTGAAGTTGTAATATTATTGAATGGCTAAATTGATTACAATCACAGTTCAAGTTACTTTATTACAGCATCATTATAGGTCAAGTGAACCTAATACAATGAATTAAAATTTAAACTTTATTTTAGTCTTAACTTAGAAACTTCTTAAAATTAACAAATTCTATAACGAGATAGATTACATTGATTAACTTTTAATAGTCAACGTTATTACAAGCAATAATAATATAACAGAATTAACTTGTTTAGATTTTGAGTTTATATCAAGAACACAAAATTTGTTTAACTCAAATTACGATGTGAAAGAGTTCATACAAAAATAATCAATTATTATGATACTTTATCTTCCAGACTTTTACAATTTAATTAATTTTTATTAAGTTAAAATCTGACGGCTTTAATTTTGCTACAGCTTTAAAAAGGTTTAAGCCGCTGAGAAAAACAAAATTAACGCACTGTGATGATATTATATATTAAGTAACAAATAAATAAATTTTGCAAGCGAATAACATTGATACCCATAAACCTACTTGAAAATATATATCTAGAGCAGGTGGAGTGTAATTTAGTTTATAATTAATTTTTGACATAGCCTACTATATAGCAATTATTTTGTAATTTTTAAAGCATTTTAAATAGAGACTTTCAATTTTCATGTATTTTACCATAATCGATTTGGAGTGATAACAAAAGAATTAAACTAAATCAAGTGAGCTATTGTTAATATATGTATTGAACTATTAAACCCTATTTTTAATCGAAGTTATATCATTATTTGGTATTTGGCACCTTCAAAATCCTGTCAATACATGCTATGAATCATTTTTGCTTGAACTAAGATTTTCTATAACTAAATTATTTATAGGAATAATTAGACTCGTAGAAGAGAATCAAATGGTTCCAATCGGTTTACTTCATTCATTAAAAATTTCATCATGATTTAAGATATTAATGAAATAATCTTAATTGCGTAATGACGCAATTTGTGTTATATTATTTAGAACCAAAGACACATATTTTTTATAATCAGGATCAGAGAGTTTATTGCTGATAAGTTATAGCATCACCACGATTATTGAATATATAATAAATATTAACTTTAACTAACTACGACATATCTGCGATTAACAAGTGTCTGCTTTATTTCCCAATTAGTAGTTGCTAAATATAATTATTCAATTTTTCATTGTTTGCATTTTGGAATATAATACCTTTCACTTAATGGTAAAAATTACGGTTAATGTGTGTTTACCTGAAATTGTGCTTGACCGAATTTTTGTGTCTTTGCAACACTTAAATCATTCTCCTTGTGATAGTTAATGCCTTTATTTGGCATTGATTGTGGTGAAGCGGATTATTGTTAAAATGTGTTAAAATGTTATAATTATTACATATTTATATTCTTGTAAATTCTGTAAATTACAATAAATACAATAAATTATACAGCGCTAGAATTGGATCCATTTTTTCTATATAGTCTCTAAATAGCATAATAACAATAATTTGTAAAATTCATAATTATAAATTTCCATTTCACTAATGTCGCCACCTGTTCTCAAACATAGAACCGCTCAGTAAGTTGTACCGATTAGAATATTTAAACTGTGAAAATAATGAAATTGAAGTAATAGAGCCTTTATAAAATTTAAAGCAAATACGGTGGTTATTCCTCCAAAATAATAAAATTGTAAATATACATGAATTAAAATTTTTGAAAAAAATTTTTGAATTATCAATATATAATAATTTTATAACTGATTTTACACCATTAAAAGAGCTCAGATGTAAAAACAGTTTCAAATTATATCCATAAAACAATTAGTGACCATATAAATAATAATGACTAGGTTACAACAGAATGATGATCTATAATATTTAACATTATCTAATAACTATATATCTTACTTAACTATACTTTTACAAAAGATATTGCCATTAGCCCGAAAGAGCTAACGGAGAGTCTGTGAGGAGGTGTGACGTGTGATAACGCCACGCGAGATATTTGGTAAGAGAGGAATGTTGTTTGTTTCTTAGGGATCATTGGTTTAGAAAGGAAAGGAAATGTGATGATCAGAGAAAAAGGGTGACCAGTATAGACGTAATTTACGGTGTGATGTCTTTCTTTTACAAAAGATAACAGTAATTTGAATAACAATTTGTTTTGAATATCTACAACTTACTAAATATCATATGAATTTTAGTCAGTTACTTATAATTTAATTTTTATTTCATATTGTGGTAAAATCACAATTATAATCCAGAATAAATGATATACTTTAGAATAAATAATATATATCACATCTCATGATGAGAAGTTTTTTACGCAAATGCGTACAAATGCATACAAATAATAAATTTGTATAAAATTACTTGCGGACAAAAGTTAGAAATGTGTACATATTTACATAATATATTATACATATCTATTATTTTCACTAATTTAACAAGAAATATACGAAAAACTCACACAACTCAAAGCTGAACAAAACCAAATACAAAGCGAAAACAGGAAAAAGAGAGTACTCGGCGCAGGAATTTTCGCAATAGCTGTATACATCGTTCTCATGCTCATGCTCCAAATAATCGGACTCAAAAACAACCAGACAGTCAACCAGATATTCATGGTGAACATAGCACAAATGAAAGACAAGATGTTCAGACTCGCACTGCTAGCGGCAGTCGGATTCCTAGTACTCATCGGATACTTCGTCGAAAGCAGCGTGAAACACATCGACTCCGCCGAAGTCAACAACATGATCAAACAGTTCGACGAATAACTCATGGACAAAATCGGAGTATGGGCGTGAGATAGGTATTTATTTGAATTCATAACTAATTAGAACATTTGTAGAAATATTGATAGTAATTCTAATTATCACTACTAATTAATTCAACCAATCGCATTTGTGATGTAAAATGATGAAACACCTGACCAATTGCAAATGATTGCTAAAAGCGCTTGTATAACATAAGTTATACTATCTATTAATGCATCTCAACATTTGATGTGTAATATATTTTTATATTACGTTATATATAATATTTTAATTTACCACACCGCCTTAATGGAATCTACTTAAATTTCATACAGTATTCAATAATTTGATACAAGTTGCTTACACAACGACAACACACAAAGAAATAATGAAGAAATAAATATTAGAGATATTGTAATGTCTAAATTAGACTATATTCCTGTGTATGTACAAAGACTTTCCTTAAATAGTATATATTTACAAACAACTAAAAATGTAAGTCATTTAGTTAATATCACTAAATTAGATCTAAGCAACAACGATTTGCAGAATATTTGTGAACTAACATATCTTGATAATCTTTTGGATCTGGATATAAGTAATAATTTAATAACTGATATCAGTCCTTTGTAGGGGAAAATATCTATTTAGTAATTAATGGCGTAAAATAACTTGATATAGAATGTCTATGTTGTTAGCACATTAGATAATATCCAATAATTAAATTTCGAAAATAATATGATACAAGATCAAACTCCGATTCTAATGCATCAAAATTTTAATCCATAGTGGATATCACAATAATTTTTATAAAATATTGAATATAATTAAAATTTAATACCTGATACTGATAATAATAATAAACAATATAAACATATAGTTTTTAATGAAACTCTAAAATAAAAACAATCAAATTAATAAACTATATTGAAAATCGATATATAATAACGCAGTTATGTTGAAACTATTAACAATGTGATCTGTAAAATGCTAATTAAATATAAAAATTTAGTACAATAGAAGAAATTACAAATAAATAACGAAAGCATTTAAAGTTTAGATTTTTTGAGTTATTTAAGAATTGAAAATGTGTAAATAAATAGGTCAATATTAATAAATTTATATTCTATCCCAAATATTATTAATACCTTGTATATTACTGGATCAAATGTGTATAACTTATCTACTCTATAATAAAATTGTAGTATTTGTTGTTTTACTTTTCGAAACAATAAATTATTTAATTGCGACTTGATAAGATTTTTAAAATAATTAACGTCCATAACTATTTTAGACATTGCGCAATGTTAAATTAATAATTTTAATTGGATAAATGAAATATAATCAAATTTTTTGACTTATTTAGACATAAGTGAAAATAATATTTAGCAGCTTGATGGCATACAAAAACTACGAAAACTTGTACATTTAGATGTCAGTTACAATCAAATCGAGATTTGTTAATTAGGAGAACTCATAAACTTAGAATACTTGAATATTAGTCACAATAAAATACAATCAATAAATTAGTTACGACCATTATAGAATCTTGTTTACTTCAATTTTAGTTTTAACGAAATACATTAAATAAGTATTTGTGAACACTTAATAAATTTATAAGACTTACGAATGGATTATAACTATGTACAAGATTACGAATTAGATATTTTATTTAATCATGCAAATTTTAAAGCTAGCTGGCTCACAACTTAAAAATTACTGGAACAAAATTTAAATTAATTATTAACTAATTTATAGTATAAAACATAATAAAATCAATATCTAAAACATATGATTAAATAATATTATTATTTAGCAAATAATAATTGTTTGAAAATTGCTATCAATAGAATTGAGAATATAAAATTTGTCGATTATTTAAAGATTTCTTCATTATTTATTAGTTAATGTGGTTTCATGGACATTAAAGATTCACATCTTGTGAAGATAACAGAACTAACTGTAATTAATAGTTGTATAACATAAAATTGTTTCATTTTCTCAATGTTATAACTAACTAACTTAGATTTAAGTTTTAACAAGCTAGAAAACGTTAAATAACTGGAAAACTTAATAAATTTAGAAACATTAGTATTAAATTAAAACTAAATTTATGATATAAATTGGATTAAATCATTAGTTAAACTAAAAAATTTCAACATTGAAAATAATAATATTTTGATTATCTAACCTGTTATTATGATGAAACAAATAAAATAGTTGTTTATATATAATAATTTTATTTAAGATATTAATTAATTATTATTTCATCCAAATTACAATAAAATGTGGATATCTTTATAAAATGAACCTAACGACTAAGATATCATAAGATATTTAGAAAATAATGATATTATTCAGGATTTTTAAGTATTTAAAGAACAAATTACACTATTAAATATCTATTTATAGAAATTAAGTGAATTAGACATTAAATTAGATGAGTAAGAAATGTCTATAAAATTCTGTGAAAATTTTGATATTGGTTAAATTAATTTATTGAATATAAATACTTTACAAATAAATAACTGTTGTATCACAAATTAATTTACATAAAATGAAAGAATTTTAAATCTTGATATATAATTTAGTAATTTAACATAAATCAATAAGTTGTGTATTATTTAATTAAATAATTTAATGTAACTTGATTTAAGTAATAATAAAATAAAAGATTTAAAGCCTATAGAGAAACTAATAACATTATAAAGCTTAAAACTCAGCTATAATTAAATTATAAGAATTGATTGCATAAAAAAATTATGTAATTTGAAATATTTAGATATATCTCATAATAAACTAATAATTGTATTACCATTAAGTCGCTTATTGAAATTAGAACAATTATATTTGTCAGAAAATATGATTTAAGATTTAACAAGTATATAATAAATTCCTAATTATTAATAAAGTTGGGAAGGATAACAATCTTAACCAAGTGACAAAGACTATTAAAACTACTTGGATGAAGAAAATAATAAAATGTCCATTAAATAATTGAAAAGTGATATTCACTATGAAACTATCATGCACTCAAAATATTAAAGTTGCATAATAAAGGACTAAACTGGAATGTAAGAATTAGTTATTTGTGATGATGCATAGTTGTTTGACATAAGTTTCGTAAATAAATACAAAATAAACACATTACGAATAAAAAATTGTAAACATGTACAAATTAACTAAATTTGTACTATTTGTAACTTAGAAATTGATTGTTGTTCCATAAAAAATGTAACAGACCTAAATAATTTGAAAAATATAAATTATTTACGTCTAAGAGACAATAACTTGAGTAATATTGATATACTAAAGGAATTAAACAAATTGTAGATTTTAAACGTTGAAAACAATTATATTAAAAATATTTAATCACTCTAAAATTTAAATCACATTAAGGTAATATATTTATCAAACAACAAAGTAAGTGATATAGAACCTTTGCGTGAATTAAAAACGCTTACTAAATTATATTTAGCAAATAATTTTATTGAAAATATAACACCACTCAGAGAATTAATATATCTAACTACACTTGATATATAAGCAAATTAGGTTAGGACTATTGAAACGTTAAGAGAACTGCATTAGTTTTAATACTTAAACTTACAAAATAATAATATTACTGATTTTTCTCCAATAGTGTCCCATAAATAGTATCAAAATAAAGTTGCTTATGTACTTCATCCACAAAATATGTGAATCGATTTATTAAATTATTTTATTATATTTTTACAACTTTATATTGCGTTTAATATAATTTGATATATTTTTCACATCCTAATATATATGTTTAACGGAAACAAGTAAAACGTTGTCACATTGCTGAATTTTTACATATAACATAATTGATTTAACTTTTGATTCATAGATCTTAGAAAGGAAAAAGACAGTAATTGCTTTGGGATCTAGACCGAAAGTAATGAGTGCTGAAATTATTGGAATGAGTTTGTTTAGCTTGGTCGCGAATACTTTAGTAAAATTTTATTTAAAATATAATTTACACCACAGTTTCCACTCAAAATATGAGTTTTAATTATAGGGAAATTATAATTATAATAAAAACCCATGTAATTTTACGCAATGAACTTAAATATTTCAATCCTAGCTGACACAGTTTCACCAAAATAATGATCTATTAATTCTACTTCCTCAAAATCAACTTTTTACTAGCTAGCTTCTGCTTCTCAAGAAAAATCAACCCGATAAAATTTTCTTAGTCGAAAGTGGGGGTACGATAAATGAAGCGCATCCAGAGCTTATGAATATTTCATAATTTCGCCGAAATATACTAAAGAAAAGATGATAAAGTTTCATATCAAAACTTCGAGGCCAATTCTCGGCACTCCAGGAAAAATTGTGGAAAATAGATCAATCTTTGATAGAAATACTATTGAGATTTGAAAATTAATTTGAATTTTCAAGAATCTCTGAAATTCTCGAAGCAACAAATATCATATTTTACTTGAATTAAATTAGGCGCTTATAATTTAGCACCAAGTTATTATTGCGCAGTAATACATTTATTCGAGTTAATTTTTCCTAATTTTCTAAAAAGTTCCTTGCTTGAAAAGATCTGTTGTACAAAATACTTTATATCAAGAATTTTTACAGCTTTTATTGTGCCTGAAAATAAGTCTTGAGAGCCGAACATTGCCGTCGACTACAATTGCAACTTTAACTAAGATTCGGTAAGGTGTACACATTAAAAAATATAAAAATTTCGATATTTTACAGAAGTGCAGAATGACTTAGATAGTCATATACAACTCATGAAATACCACTATGAAAAACAAGCTAAACCTATTGTAGATTATTCCTAGTAGCAGTGAATATCAAAATAAGGTCAAAATCAGCTTGTAAAAATTGAGTATGAAGAAATATAAATAAATGAAATTATTCTACTTTAATATTTCGAAGGGTACATAATACGTTGCACCTGTATAATTTCACTCCTAAATTCCAAAAAAGTTTTAAAATATTACTGTGGAAAAAGTTAACTAATAATTCGTTTATTATTATAGTACTCATCAACAATTTATATATTAAAGACACTATGAGTGCAGAAACACATCGACTCCGCCGGAAACAGGAAAAAGAGAGTGCTCGGTGCAGGAATTTTCGCAATAGCTGTATACATCGTTCTCATGCTTATGCTACAAATAATCGGACTCAAAAACAACCAGACAGTAAACAAGATATTCATGGTGAACATAGCACAAATGAAAGACAAGATGTTCAGACTCGCACTGCTAGCGGCAGTCGGGTTCCTAGTACTCATTGGATACTTCGTAGAAAGCAGCGTGAAACACATCGACTCCGCTGAAGTCAACAACATGATCAAACAGTTCGACGAATAACTCATGGACAAAATCGGAGTATGGGCGTGAGATAGGTATTTATTTGAATTCATAACTAATTAGAACATTTGTAGAAATATTGATAGTAATTCTAATTATCACTACTAATTAATTCAACCAATCGCATTTGTGATGTAAAATGATGAAACACCTGACCAATTGCAAATGATTGCTAAAAGCGCTTGTATAACATAAGTTATACTATCTATTAATGCATCTCAACATTTGATGTGTAATATATTTTTATATTAAGTTATATATAATATTTTAATTTACCACACCGCCTTAATGGAATCTACTTAAATTTCATACAGTATTCAATAATTTGATACAAGTTGCTTACACAACGACAACACACAAAGAAATAATGAAGAAATAAATATTAGAGATATTGTAATGTCTAAATTAGACTATATTCCTGTGTATGTACAAAGACTTTCCTTAAATAGTATATATTTACAAACAACTAAAAATGTAAGTCATTTAGTTAATATCACTAAATTAGATCTAAGCAACAACGATTTGCAGAATATTTGTGAACTAACATATCTTGATAATCTTTTGGATCTGGATATAAGTAATAATTTAATAACTGATATCAGTCCTTTGTAGGGGAAAATATCTATTTAGTAATTAATGGCGTAAAATAACTTGATATAGAATGTCTATGTTGTTAGCACATTAGATAATATCCAATAATTAAATTTCGAAAATAATATGATACAAGATCAAACTCCGATTCTAATGCATCAAAATTTTAATCCATAGTGGATATCACAATAATTTTTATAAAATATTGAATATAATTAAAATTTAATACCTGATACTGATAATAATAATAAACAATATAAACATATAGTTTTTAATGAAACTCTAAAATAAAAACAATCAAATTAATAAACTATATTGAAAATCGATATATAATAACGCAGTTATGTTGAAACTATTAACAATGTGATCTGTAAAATGCTAATTAAATATAAAAATTTAGTACAATAGAAGAAATTACAAATAAATAACGAAAGCATTTAAAGTTTAGATTTTTTGAGTTATTTAAGAATTGAAAATGTGTAAATAAATAGGTCAATATTAATAAATTTATATTCTATCCCAAATATTATTAATACCTTGTATATTACTGGATCAAATGTGTATAACTTATCTACTCTATAATAAAATTGTAGTATTTGTTGTTTTACTTTTCGAAACAATAAATTATTTAATTGCGACTTGATAAGATTTTTAAAATAATTAACGTCCATAACTATTTTAGACATTGCGCAATGTTAAATTAATAATTTTAATTGGATAAATGAAATATAATCAAATTTTTTGACTTATTTAGACATAAGTGAAAATAATATTTAGCAGCTTGATGGCATACAAAAACTACGAAAACTTGTACATTTAGATGTCAGTTACAATCAAATCGAGATTTGTTAATTAGGAGAACTCATAAACTTAGAATACTTGAATATTAGTCACAATAAAATACAATCAATAAATTAGTTACGACCATTATAGAATCTTGTTTACTTCAATTTTAGTTTTAACGAAATACATTAAATAAGTATTTGTGAACACTTAATAAATTTATAAGACTTACGAATGGATTATAACTATGTACAAGATTACGAATTAGATATTTTATTTAATCATGCAAATTTTAAAGCTAGCTGGCTCACAACTTAAAAATTACTGGAACAAAATTTAAATTAATTATTAACTAATTTATAGTATAAAACATAATAAAATCAATATCTAAAACATATGATTAAATAATATTATTATTTAGCAAATAATAATTGTTTGAAAATTGCTATCAATAGAATTGAGAATATAAAATTTGTCGATTATTTAAAGATTTCTTCATTATTTATTAGTTAATGTGGTTTCATGGACATTAAAGATTCACATCTTGTGAAGATAACAGAACTAACTGTAATTAATAGTTGTATAACATAAAATTGTTTCATTTTCTCAATGTTATAACTAACTAACTTAGATTTAAGTTTTAACAAGCTAGAAAACGTTAAATAACTGGAAAACTTAATAAATTTAGAAACATTAGTATTAAATTAAAACTAAATTTATGATATAAATTGGATTAAATCATTAGTTAAACTAAAAAATTTCAACATTGAAAATAATAATATTTTGATTATCTAACCTGTTATTATGATGAAACAAATAAAATAGTTGTTTATATATAATAATTTTATTTAAGATATTAATTAATTATTATTTCATCCAAATTACAATAAAATGTGGATATCTTTATAAAATGAACCTAACGACTAAGATATCATAAGATATTTAGAAAATAATGATATTATTCAGGATTTTTAAGTATTTAAAGAACAAATTACACTATTAAATATCTATTTATAGAAATTAAGTGAATTAGACATTAAATTAGATGAGTAAGAAATGTCTATAAAATTCTGTGAAAATTTTGATATTGGTTAAATTAATTTATTGAATATAAATACTTTACAAATAAATAACTGTTGTATCACAAATTAATTTACATAAAATGAAAGAATTTTAAATCTTGATATATAATTTAGTAATTTAACATAAATCAATAAGTTGTGTATTATTTAATTAAATAATTTAATGTAACTTGATTTAAGTAATAATAAAATAAAAGATTTAAAGCCTATAGAGAAACTAATAACATTATAAAGCTTAAAACTCAGCTATAATTAAATTATAAGAATTGATTGCATAAAAAAATTATGTAATTTGAAATATTTAGATATATCTCATAATAAACTAATAATTGTATTACCATTAAGTCGCTTATTGAAATTAGAACAATTATATTTGTCAGAAAATATGATTTAAGATTTAACAAGTATATAATAAATTCCTAATTATTAATAAAGTTGGGAAGGATAACAATCTTAACCAAGTGACAAAGACTATTAAAACTACTTGGATGAAGAAAATAATAAAATGTCCATTAAATAATTGAAAAGTGATATTCACTATGAAACTATCATGCACTCAAAATATTAAAGTTGCATAATAAAGGACTAAACTGGAATGTAAGAATTAGTTATTTGTGATGATGCATAGTTGTTTGACATAAGTTTCGTAAATAAATACAAAATAAACACATTACGAATAAAAAATTGTAAACATGTACAAATTAACTAAATTTGTACTATTTGTAACTTAGAAATTGATTGTTGTTCCATAAAAAATGTAACAGACCTAAATAATTTGAAAAATATAAATTATTTACGTCTAAGAGACAATAACTTGAGTAATATTGATATACTAAAGGAATTAAACAAATTGTAGATTTTAAACGTTGAAAACAATTATATTAAAAATATTTAATCACTCTAAAATTTAAATCACATTAAGGTAATATATTTATCAAACAACAAAGTAAGTGATATAGAACCTTTGCGTGAATTAAAAACGCTTACTAAATTATATTTAGCAAATAATTTTATTGAAAATATAACACCACTCAGAGAATTAATATATCTAACTACACTTGATATATAAGCAAATTAGGTTAGGACTATTGAAACGTTAAGAGAACTGCATTAGTTTTAATACTTAAACTTACAAAATAATAATATTACTGATTTTTCTCCAATAGTGTCCCATAAATAGTATCAAAATAAAGTTGCTTATGTACTTCATCCACAAAATATGTGAATCGATTTATTAAATTATTTTATTATATTTTTACAACTTTATATTGCGTTTAATATAATTTGATATATTTTTCACATCCTAATATATATGTTTAACGGAAACAAGTAAAACGTTGTCACATTGCTGAATTTTTACATATAACATAATTGATTTAACTTTTGATTCATAGATCTTAGAAAGGAAAAAGACAGTAATTGCTTTGGGATCTAGACCGAAAGTAATGAGTGCTGAAATTATTGGAATGAGTTTGTTTAGCTTGGTCGCGAATACTTTAGTAAAATTTTATTTAAAATATAATTTACACCACAGTTTCCACTCAAAATATGAGTTTTAATTATAGGGAAATTATAATTATAATAAAAACCCATGTAATTTTACGCAATGAACTTAAATATTTCAATCCTAGCTGACACAGTTTCACCAAAATAATGATCTATTAATTCTACTTCCTCAAAATCAACTTTTTACTAGCTAGCTTCTGCTTCTCAAGAAAAATCAACCCGATAAAATTTTCTTAGTCGAAAGTGGGGGTACGATAAATGAAGCGCATCCAGAGCTTATGAATATTTCATAATTTCGCCGAAATATACTAAAGAAAAGATGATAAAGTTTCATATCAAAACTTCGAGGCCAATTCTCGGCACTCCAGGAAAAATTGTGGAAAATAGATCAATCTTTGATAGAAATACTATTGAGATTTGAAAATTAATTTGAATTTTCAAGAATCTCTGAAATTCTCGAAGCAACAAATATCATATTTTACTTGAATTAAATTAGGCGCTTATAATTTAGCACCAAGTTATTATTGCGCAGTAATACATTTATTCGAGTTAATTTTTCCTAATTTTCTAAAAAGTTCCTTGCTTGAAAAGATCTGTTGTACAAAATACTTTATATCAAGAATTTTTACAGCTTTTATTGTGCCTGAAAATAAGTCTTGAGAGCCGAACATTGCCGTCGACTACAATTGCAACTTTAACTAAGATTCGGTAAGGTGTACACATTAAAAAATATAAAAATTTCGATATTTTACAGAAGTGCAGAATGACTTAGATAGTCATATACAACTCATGAAATACCACTATGAAAAACAAGCTAAACCTATTGTAGATTATTCCTAGTAGCAGTGAATATCAAAATAAGGTCAAAATCAGCTTGTAAAAATTGAGTATGAAGAAATATAAATAAATGAAATTATTCTACTTTAATATTTCGAAGGGTACATAATACGTTGCACCTGTATAATTTCACTCCTAAATTCCAAAAAAGTTTTAAAATATTACTGTGGAAAAAGTTAACTAATAATTCGTTTATTATTATAGTACTCATCAACAATTTATATATTAAAGACACTATGAGTGCAGAAACACATCGACTCCGCCGGAAACAGGAAAAAGAGAGTGCTCGGTGCAGGAATTTTCGCAATAGCTGTATACATCGTTCTCATGCTTATGCTACAAATAATCGGACTCAAAAACAACCAGACAGTAAACAAGATATTCATGGTGAACATAGCACAAATGAAAGACAAGATGTTCAGACTCGCACTGCTAGCGGCAGTCGGGTTCCTAGTACTCATTGGATTCTTCGCAGACTTCTTATATGATAAAAGGAGTGAAAAGGTACAAAATTTAACTTGTTGACGAATAGATACGCAACTTAGCCATTCTCCATTATCTGCATTAAGTGATTTTTCATCGTAGTTTAGAAGCCCATACTCTTTCTATTATTCTAATATAGACTTGTCTCATTTGTAATATTTATTATTTAATTACATTTATTCCTATAAAAAATCAATATTTATGAGTAAAAGAGTCTATAAGTGAACTTTATTTGGGGTCTGTAACTGATATGATGATTTGATATTTAATTACAAGAGATCGCTCGCGTTTTATAAAGCAACCTATGCTTATATTGAGGGAAAATAGCGAACAGAACTAATGTACTGTTGGCCCCAAAATTGATATAATTTTTCATCTCTTATATTTTCTTATCATATTTTGCACTTTCATAATTTATCTCAATACAGATTTATTTAATCATATTCTCTATAACATAAACGGTAAATAGTATTAGTATCTTGTTACTTTATATCATAGAGAATGTTCCATAATAGCTGGTAGAAGAAATATAAAAATCACCCTTTTTTACTGTATTTTTCAACACTATTTTTGCTAATAACTCGTGTAATACTTAATATTTTGATGTCTGGTTGAATGCAACTTTTTGTTGCATATCAAGTTAAAATTATATTGGTTAAGTACCGATTTAATCCAAAAAAATATTTTAAATTGTATTATTTATTTTAAATTTAGGTAAAATTCGCTCTTTTTCGAATAATGTTAGTAGTACTTAAATTTTGTGGTTATCTTATTAGGACCGTAAATGGTAATTGCAGCATTTAATAATAAAGAAAATTAGCTTTTTATATTGAACGTTAGTTCGCTACAATATTATATATAAAAATTTATGAAGTAAAATATACATGCGCACGCACCTATAATATGAAGATTGGGGTGAACCTACTTTAATAACCTACTTTAATAAAATAAATCATGTATGTGGTTGCTTGTCTAAAATATATTATAGTCGAAATTCTAGAAGTGGTAGGAATTGAACAGCGCAGGGCGATTTATATCATCTTGGAGAGAATAATACTTGTATTTAATAATTAATAATCTATAAATTAATAAAATTTGACATAAATATTTTAGTTGTCTCCAAATCCAATTTCTACCTTGTTTGAAAGTATAAATAAAATTGTTCGATCTATGCTACTTGAGCACATAAAATTAATAATAGTTATATATTAAATACAGCAAGTACCGACCTATTCCTAGCAGCTTCTTGGTTCGCTTACATTCAACAAAGTGATATTTAGTAAAATGTGTTGATTTATATATTTAAATCATGTAGACAATATTGAATGGTGCTTGGTTGATAAAGACGATGTTAATAACTAGTGTTTAATATCCACCAAGTTTTGAGATCAGAGCAGAAGTATTTGAAAATATATTATCACAAATATATTATGTTTAAATGCTGAGGTGAAATAATAATTTAAATTCGGTTGCAGCAAAATCTTCATTATTAGGTCAGTACCAAATATATAATCTTTTTCACCTCTAACTCTTCTAAAAGTACTACCATGAGCATGTTAAAATATATAAATCAAAGATTCTAATAATACTACAGTTGTTAAATTATAATATCATTATTAAGCTAAATGTATATTTGCAGACTTAAATTACAATTATAAGTATTATACATATAGTAGTTTGAAACATAATAATTATTCTAATAAGACCATGGCAACCAATAAACAATATTATACAACAGAGAATACATTGATATATGTTGATCACTGATAGCTGTTGAAATAGCTATTCAATACTAATAATTTATATATTAGTTAAATAAGAAACGACAAAATAATATTTATAATATTTATAAAATCTCTATAATGTTGAATTTATGCACAAAATCATTATATCTATATTTAAAATATTTCAGGTAATATAATTCTAATTATCAAGGAATAAAATTTGATTTATTTAGCTTTTCTTCCTCTTAATTGAGAATATGTAAAAGATATATGTTAAATCAATTTCATTACGTGAAGTGGGACGAATACAAGTGCTAAATAGTTATAGCTTTCTATAATGATCACGTACTACTACAGTAATAAAATTTAATAATTAATAGTAATTCACTCCTTAATTATTATGAACATTACAATTTATCATCCTATCAAATCACTAAAATTTAAAATGTTTATTATTTTTTGTAACAATCATCTGTTACTAACTCTGCAGTTTTGAAATAAACTCTCTTAATTCCTTGGTTGTTACAGTTTCGTGTACATACTATAAATCTAAATTACTAACACTGACAACACGAGTAATCTCAATAATTTTGGAATGAAGTGCATTCGGTGATTTTGTAATAATACACGATTTTGTTTGTGTAAAATAATTTTTTCTTCTACATTTTACTTTTTGAGTTTCCAAAAATATTTCTTTTAGAAGATAAAGCTGATACAAAAAGTTAACAACTTGTCACTCACTGTGAGCTCAACCAGACTCATGATTAGAAGTCTTTCTACTTTAACTTTTAATAGCATCAATTCAATTTATAATTTGACAACTTTTCTGCGCATAATTTGTAAGTTAGTTCCAGATATTTACCGATCATTAAAGATCAACCTAATTGGTGTAACAGTCTTTTGACTCAAAGGTTATTCCACGTTTTTGAATAATAAATATCGCTTTAAATTCAGATATACATTGCTGTCATGACCCTGGTGACTCAATATTTTGTGCACAAAAATCTCACTAATAAAGTTTCAGTTAGTGAAGTGCATTTTCATCATTAGGAATTGGAGTGGATTTTGCGCAAACATCTCATTAAACGTAATATATTATATATTTATAACAAAAACTCATGAACATGCTCAGGGCGCGAGC
Organism: Hexamita inflata; assembly: GCA_963988835.1. Lineage (NCBI taxonomy): Eukaryota > Fornicata > Diplomonadida > Hexamitidae > Hexamita > Hexamita inflata. The sequence continues at coordinate 220,120 of CAXDID010001119.1, forward strand.
AAGTTCTTGTATTTAATTGATTAAATATTATTGATTCTAACGTGTTTTAAGACTAATATAAACGAGGAAACTAAACAATCTTTAATACATCGTACTATTTAAGTCATTATGTACAATTAAATTCAAAAATATGTTGATATTCGAAGAAAATTTTTAGAAAAGGGGTCTGTAACTGAAATGGAAATCCAAATCTGATATGAAATATGAGCTAAAAACAGCCAGATTTGCTCTCTTTGATATTTTTTGGGAAATCAACAGAGGGTCTGTAAGTGAATAGGGGTGGGGATCTGCATTCGAGGTAATGTAGTAATCACGTTAAAAAAATGATTTTGAGATATATTATTTTTCTATACATGTATTGCGTCATCATTCTTTGATAACATTTTAATTTCAATATTTTTTCGTTCCTATCCTGTAACTTTAATTTAGGTACCGTTTCAACTTTTTATATATTTCTTGTTATCATATATTTTGATTACAATTATTAATTTTTATCCCACTTTAAATTAAATGTTAAATATCAACAGTTAAAAATAACTGGAGAGCTTTTTGTAAAGTCCTTCAAAAACCGAAAATATTTGTATTAAAAACGTTCCAGTTTAAAATATAAATAATTTTCCCGTTCACATTTAAGAACTAACAATTTCAAAATGTTAATTAAGCTGCTTGAACGGAATTCAGGAACTAAAGGGGCTGAATTATCTTGATTTATCCTTTAATCAAATAAGAGATATTGATTTGCTTAAATATATGAGCCAAATAACCAAGCTCAGGCTGAACAACAATAAAATCGTAGATATAACCACGCTGAGCACGCATAACATGCTGATAGTGCTCGATCTAAGCAAAAACTCAATCAAAGACTTCTCCCCTATTTGCTAACACACGAACTACAACCTGTACATACTCGACGAATAAGAGGATTCACAAGAATTCAGCGAAATACTACAAATCGAATACAACCAATAAACTTAAAACTATGAATTGTTAACTAAAAGACAATAAAAAGATAATGTTCTATGCCTATAATATGTAGAATTAAATTATAACATGCAACCAAAATAAACTGAAGAATACTATCAATAATTGAAACCATTAAAAAATACTGCTACTTTGTATGAAGATGTTGAACTTTAAAAATAAGATATTTAAAAGTATTTAAAATAAATATCTGAATCCAATTCTTAAATTTAGTTTACAAAAATAGATTCAATTTCACTTCCATTGAGCTAATAGTTCGATATTAACTATTTAAAGCATTTTCCAAGTGTTACTTATGTTAATTTAGAGGATAATAATATAACCAATATAGACGTGTTTAGTTAACTGTCTAAAGTAACAATACTAATTTTAGCTAATAATACAATTCGTAATATTGCTCCTCTAGGCAAATCAAATTAGCTAGAACATTTAAATTTATCTTAAAATGTTATAACTGATATATCACCTTTAGCTAGTTTAAAGTTGATTAGTTTAAATTTAGATAAAAATTATATTATAAATTTTGAATACATAATCAATCATATTAACTTTGAAAGATATAGTTTGAAAGATTAACGAACATTTAACAAAGAATCTAGTAATGAAGAGCAGTCATAAGAATCTTGTGTATAAAAATCTCGCAATTATAAAAGCTTTTTACAGAGTTCTTTTTCAAAAGATATCGATATGAGTGTATTAATAGATAACTACGATCTAATTAAAGACGAGGATCTAGATTTAGATTATTGGTAAGCATAATATGATTAATATGAATAAGACTATTAAGATGAAATACTACAGTAATATCTTATAGAAATTTAAGTAGATTAAAATTTATCATAATATTTTGATGCTGAAGATTCGATTGATTCATTAGTTTTAGAAGCAATGAAATAAGACTATTAAGAGTACTTGAAAGAAGTTGAAAATGCATTCATGGAATATCCATAGCAGTGACACTATGGGTTATTATATAAATATTAAATTGGTATGAATTCAATATAAATCACAAGTATTAGAAAGAATCAAAAGCAGGTTTTAGTTTTTTAAACGATTCAGAATTTTATGAGTTTGTAACCTAAACCAATTACTCTTTTGTATGTTTTGCTTTTTGCTTTTTCATTTACTTATCTATATACTTTGACATCTTACTTGGTGCTTTTTAAGTCAACTTAGATGAGTAGTACTGCATGTTTTAAATCGCATCCTACTCTTTTCTCTTTTATTTTTTGTATAGTTTAATACATATTATAATGATTATAATGAGAATAATAATACCAGCTCCTACACCAGCTCCAATTATTATTCTGGAACGAGTTTATTAACTAATACAACTATTTCCTATTTTGTAGTAGTTTTAATTGCAAATGCATGTGTTATTAGTAATAGTATAACCAGTCTAGTTGCAAAGATCGCATTTGTCCTTATTTTGAACAAAATAATCTGCGCAAACGCATTATCCATCAACTTTATCGGCTTTGAAATTATTATTTATGTTACATTAATAACACGCGTTTTAATATTCAAATAGTCCTGTATTGCATATACACCTTCCATTTATCTGGTTTCCTTGATAGTTTTTAGTTATGTCGCATACTGGAGTGGAAACACAATATTTTGTATCAGTACTAATATAATATGGAGCGCAATCGGTCACACAGGCCGATTACTGGACGTTTGCCATTGAATTGGGGCAAGTTGTGCACTTACTATTAACAGTTATTTGATCAAGAGGGCATTTCTTAACGCAGGTCTCTGAAATTGAGATTAAATCTGTACACTCGCACTTATTCTGAGCGGTTTAAACGAAGCCCTCGTTACACTTACAACTTGGAAACACACCTGAATATTCAGAACATTAGCACTAATCAAGTTGCTAAAATATTTACCTGAGAGCACGTTTAGCACTAATTCAATGCGTTTTGGACCGCATTCTGAGAGGAACAACTTGAAATGCAGAAAGTTTGCTCAACATTCAAATAATTCGGAGAGCAGCCAGTTTTTAAAACGCAAATTGATTTCTACAGATTCGGAACCAAATTATTTTAACATTTAGAGCAAACGAAATTAGTAAGGATTTCTGTTGGATCACAAGATTGAACACAGGTGAATGAAGTACTTCCAACAAGAGGAGCACATGATTTAACGCAAAATGTTTACTCTGAATTTAAAAATCCTGGTGAGCACGAAGATTTAGGAACACAAATATTTTAACCAACATTTGGAACAAAATCTGATTGACAAATTGAGCACTAAGTCCCAGAAATAAGAACTTCAGTTGATGGACATTTATCACTACAAATCTTTTAATTTACTGATAAAATTTAAGCGCATTCGCATTTATTGATGTTTTCCGTGAAATTAACACCACAAGCACAATTAGGAACCCCACACTCGCACCTATCAACCGCAAACTAACTCAGCTTATCAATTTAAATACACCTAATACATTAGTTATCTGTATTGAAAACCGCAAACTCTGCTAAGCACGAAGAAATGCAGAAAGTCTGCGCCAAATTCAAGAAGCCCGGGGCGCAGGCGGTTTTGGCCACGCAAGCCGTCTGGTCCACGTTTGGAACAAGGCCCAACCCGCAAGTTGAGCACTGAGAGGCGCCTGCTAGGAAGACCTCGGCGGCCGGACAGCTCGCTCCACAGACGGCTCCGTCAGACGATATTTTCCCAGAGCACGTGCAGCCAGGACCCGAGAAGCCGGCCGCCGTGTTGCACGAGCACGAAGTTGCAGAGCCGGTCGCGCGCGGAAGGCAAGAGCAGCCAGATACTTTGAAGACGCTCAGAGCGTTGATGGACTCGCACAACTGGCATTGGTTTTGCGCGTTGGCTCCGGAAGATTCTGTGGCGCAGTCCGCGATACAGAAAGTCTCCGCCAGGTTGAGGAATCCTGGAGAACACGTGGTTTTGTCAACACAAGTAGTTTGCGCTACATTTGCGACCTAATTACTTCCGCATATAATGCATTAGATAGTATTTGAAACCGAAATCTCGCCATTTGGGCAGGTTTCGGCGCAGATTTTTCCGTTTGAAGATAAATATTTCTTGCAAGTGCATACTCCATTTTCATTGACGAATGAATTTTTGCAAACACAAACCCCGTTTACTTAGTTTGGCATAAAGTTCAGGTTTACGTCGCAAACTGGCGTTTTAACGCAGTGTGTGAGATCAGCGCTGTTGAAATCGGGCGTACAATCGCTTACACACGCAGTTTGAGCAATGTTTGCGAATTGTCCCGGACATGAGGTGCAAACTTGATTCAAATTTATTTAGCTTAGAGGGCATTTGGTTACACAATTGTTTCCACTCATTATATAATAACATATACATTGTCCGGCCATTGTCTAGAATCCATCAGCGCATTAACAATAAGGGAACGGATTAATAGTGTATTATTTGCATTTGCACTAATCAACTGACCATAAACTGAGGCCGTTAATATATTCGCACTTTGCGCAGATAAAATCTGCGTTTCCTGCCAGTTGTTCTGCCGCGCAGTTTTCAATACAGAATGTCTGATCTTTATTAAGGTAATTCGGCTTACAGCCCTTTAGTCTGTTCACACAGGTGGTTTTAGAGAGGTTTGGAACCGTGTCACCAGTGCAAGAGGTACAGATAGAGTTCACTACTATTTAAGTTTCAGGGCACTACGTATTGAGAATTAAAAGTAATTTGAACGTTTGGAGTGGTAAACTGAATTTAAATAGATAAATAACTGATTAAATGGGTAAATATAGAATGGATACATTGTACTACATTCTGATTTCTGACTTTCATTATAACACGTTTAAATGAGAATTTTTACTGATCTATATTTGCTACCATAGAAATATACATAGAAATATACCTCTTAATATTTGCATCTTAATAAAGTAGGCTCAAAATTCATATCGGCCATCTCAAAGAAAGATAACTTCTGATTCAATAATGTAACCAATAATGTAGCCAAGGTGCCAAACTGGTTGTCTGAGGAGACCATTTAGAGTGATAGTATTTGATTAGATTCGTTTGTGATACACACATATAAATATTTTTTTTAACAACATTAAAGATTCATACGAAGATCAGGATTGATGAGATGCAGATGGAATGACTAAATGATAACCTTAGTAGTTGTTGATAAGGTTAAGGACAGTTAATTGAGTCGTTTTATAAGAGTTTTCTTTCACTTTCAAAACGGGTCCTATCAGTTCGCCTCGAGACAGTACAAACAGAGACGTTTTGAAAGCGACACATGGACTTTCAAAACGGCTCAACCCATCATATTCCCTTTGGCTTGCAGGAAGTGATTCTTTGCTTGATGATGATTGCCTTTGATGTATAGCTTCATCATCTTGATCAGGTGCCTGAATTCCTTCTTAATTCATCTCAAAACATCTACGATAACCAGCTAATTCTATCACGAGAATTTTTAAAATGATATTACACTTTTATAAACATTATAATACTTATGAGTATATTACAATATAAACAAAGAATATCCACTCCATAATTAATGTATAAACAAATGTATATATAAAGTTAAATAAATGAATTAGAAACTAATGAATAATACGATTGTAAAATGGTGAAAAAAAATTAAAAAATATATTCCATGTTTTGGGCATTCATTAAAAATAACAAATGAACAACACATATTTTCAACATAATTCATTGATTCTTACATTAAAATAAATGAGATAAAATTAACTAAGTGTTTCAACTTAAAATTTGATCGCACTCCATCTAATATTTTAAAACTATTTGTCAATTATTCGGAATTATGTGATATTGAAGGCCTTTAAAAAATGAATAAGCTTTATATATTGGATTTAGCACACAATGCAATTACAGATATTAGTATGTTATACACACTCACAGCTTTATAAGATCTATATTTATAATTTAATACCAAACTAAACATTGTAAGTCTCTTATTACACTTGTTAATTTGGAGGTATTGTATTTAGATGCTAACTAAATTAATAATATAACATCATTGAGTTCATTAACGAAATTGAATATATTAACAATTGGAAATAACCGTCTGAGAGATATTTCACCTCTTAGTCGTTTAATATAACTCGAAATATTAATATTGCATATTAATTAAATTGTAGATGTATCTGCATTGCGTAGATTGGTTAATTTAAAGGAATTATATTTAGGTTATAATAAAATTATTAGCATAGAGCCATTATATGGTTTGTCTAAATTAGAAATACTATAAATATAAAGTAATTACATAACTGAAGTACACACAAGTTCACAGAAAATGTAATGTGCTATGATAAACTTTAATTATATTTAGAATCATCGCTAAAAAATTCCGTAAATACAAGAAATAATATTTTCTAATAAACTTTAGAAGTTTCATTAAATATAATTCTGTAGTTAAAACTTAAATATAAATAAAAATAGACTGAAAAAGTAATAGTAAAATATGAAGACTGTTGTCAATCATTTGATATTACAAGAAACACTGTTATTAATTTCGCAAACCTAAAAAATTGTTGGATTATTTTAATAATTAAGTAGCCCGATTATTTATGACTGAAGTGTGATGATCTACTACACAACTATAAGTGAAACTACTTTAATTAATGTTATTTAACATATATTTATATTGAAGTGAATTAATTATATTGCGTACGTAATTTTTCTCACTATAATCTGAGTTTCACTCCCAAATGGCGGATTCTGACTAAACACAGTAGGCTTAACAATAGGCTCCATCAACTTTGATAAATGAAAAGGCGTTGATGGCCTATGATTTATAGATAGACGACGCTGCGTATGCGGCTGTTGAGCGTGATTTTCACGAGATTTTGCAGGAATTGCAGGGAGACGCTGGCTTGGATCCGTTCAGGGTTGAGTACGAGCGTTTATTCTTGACGATAAAGAAGGCTAAGGAGAACGAGCGCGCTCTGGTGCAGCGTGTGCGTGAGTCCGCGTAAACGTATGCGTTTTAGATGCAGAAGATCAAGAATACCGCGCGCAATCTGAAGGACGACTAAGCAACACTAGTAGCGCTAACCAATGATATCGAGTTAGCACAGTCCCTTGATACACAGGGCGCGCAGAAAGTTGATGTGTAGTTCTCTGACAGGGTAGTCCTTGAGAATGAAGTGGCCGCCCTCCGTGAGCAACTCCAACGTGCGAATCAGGGCGCAAACCTCGAGATACCCGAGGAAACGGCCTATCTCCAGCTCCAAAACCAGCTGAACATGGTTGAGCAGGACTTCACCGAGCGCGGCCTCAAGATCTCCTCCTATTAACAACAACGATAGAAACTAATGGAGAGAACGAACAGGGCGAACGAGGAACGAGTCCAAAACGAACTCCAGCTGAAGAAACTGAACGACGAAATCATTTCACTAAAGAGCAAAACGAACGAGTTCAAGCAAATTAAACAGGAAAAAGAAACAAAAATGCTCAGACTCAGAGAAGAATGCGAACAACTGGACAAAGAAACGGTTGAAAGACAGTAAGAAAGCTCTTAAATTAAAAGCAATATAGTTCAACTTGAAGAGGAACTATTCAAATAAAAAAGAACTTAATAAGCACTTTTGAAAGAACAATAAGACCTGCTCGACAGAATACACTAATTAAAATACCAAACGAGCGAGCTGGAGAAGCAAATAATGCAAACCAAACAAACAAACGAAGAAAAAACGAAGAACGTTGAAAGGTACATCATGGAACAAAAAGAAGCACGCGAAAACGTTAACAAAATTCAGAAGCACATATACAGCTTATAAATTAAAGTTGATAACCTAATCAAAGAAAGAACACAAAAAGAAATCGAACTCGAAGAAACCAAAGAATAAATCAAAACACTCGAACAAGACTGCTTAGTACTCAGATCACAAGCAAATGAAATTTAAAAACGCATTGACCTCGTAAACCGCGATTAACAAATACAACAAAAGAACCTGAAACTTACTGAGATGACCGTTGCTGATAAACTCATTCTTTTACAAGTACTAAGATAACAACAAGTGGTTTTTGAAGCGGAACTCAACTCATTCAGAGAAGAAGCCCAAAAATAAAGATAATCAATTGACCAAATTGAAAAAGAAAGGGACTCATTCTTGAAGTAAATTGTTACTCAAACGGCCTAATTAAACAGATTCACTCAGGAACTTAAGAACAGAGAGCAATAAATCGCTCAGCTTCAGGTTTCAGTTCAGGAGTCTGATTAAAATTTGAGACAGAAGTAATAAATGTACGAGCAGGTCAGAGCTGACAGAAATTTATGTTCAAAGAACTTAGTTGAGGCTCAGGATCAAATAGCTGAGCTCAGAAGACAATTCAGGGTCATGAGCCACGTAATCGAATAATTGCGTGCAGAGCTGCAGAATAAGGACTAAAACTTAATTAACTAGCACTTCCAGTTCAAAAACGCGCAGAAGGAGAAGGACAAAACCGCATAATAGCTTGAGAAAGCGCGTTTATAAATAAGAGAGGGGAACACGAAAACGCAACTTCAGAAGACCCAAATCTCTTAATAGCAGTTCGTAATCTCCGAAGCTGAGATGGAGCAGCAGAGGCAGATGAAGGAGTGGAAACTGGTTGAGAGCGAGAAGTAGACCATCGGCGCGTTACTAGTTAAGAGAAACAACGAATTAGCCAGCGTGTACGAGAAGGTGCGCATTTAGCAATCTGTTTTATAAAAAGGTGAGCAAACGTACAGGCAAAAGCTCCACTTATTAAAAGAGCTCAGAACGGATTTAGAGAAAATGCGCTCTGACATCCTCCACTTACGCACCTAGTCCCAGGATATAACTCCAATCAAACAGTAAATTACCGCCCTTGAGAAAGATTTACTAGACGAGAAAGCGAAAACGAGAGCCCTCACTCAAGAGCTTTAAGCCCCAATGAACGTTCACAGGTGGAGGCAACTTGAGGGTTCCGACCCGTAAACGTTCGAATTGATCAAAAAGGTGCAGGAACTTTAATAAAATCTGATAAAGAAAACGCAGGAATGCGGTCAAAAGGAGCAGGACATTCAAAACAAAGAGAAGATAATAATGGAACTAAAGAGGATTATGAGCAGATTACCAGGTAACGATAAAGCAATGTAACTTGAAGAGTACAAATAAGCGCTTAAGTAAAAGAACACTGAACTTGCAATGGCACAAGAGGAATTGCAAGTGTACCAAGTACAGGCTGAAAAACTCAAATTTTAAATCGAAATTTACACGAAAGAACTGTCAGACATCAAAAAGAAATACTTCGCCATGAAAGAAAACGAAATAAACAACGTCACCAAAGAATGGCAAAGCTCACACCACGAATACGAACCAGAAAACGATATACAATAAGAGTGAAATGGAAGTAATAGTGTATTTTAACGCTTATTTGTTGTCATTTGATATTTAAGTAATTCTTAGATATTCTTAACATCTAATTCAAAAGCATTGGTTAAGTAAATGTGCTAGCTTATGCAACCGTCCTAATTACAGTACCCGTGCGTATTTCAAAATGTCCGTACAATAATAGTAACAATAAATCACTTCTTAAGTTTAGCAGCAGCTTCCTTCATTGCCTTGTCTTCGGCAGCCTTCTTCGCCTTGAAAGCGATATCAGACTCGTCCATCTCTCTAGCTTCCTTCTTTGGGGCTTTGTTTTATGGGGCTTTTCCACCTTGTTTTCCGGCTAATGGCATAATTAATTGAGGAGTGGAACACACGAATCTCAAAGTAGTTTTCATTATATACGAGAAATAAATGGGAAATATGATATTAAAATCTAAAATTTTGTGATTGTGTAGCTTGAAGCTGGGAAAGTAATAATTCGGTTTGTCAACAGGTAGATATTAACAATTAAGAATTTAACTTCAAAATACCTCATTCAATCACATATTCACTGCTCGTTTCCGTAGGTGTATGCCGCTTTCAGGACCACCGCGCAGAACCACATCATCTGAACGTCGGCGGTGGTCATCTGGAGCCAGTCGGCCACGTTTTGGAAGAAGTACTCGTGCTCCAGGACGCGGTCCAGGTACTTCATGAGCTTCACGATCTTCGTGATGGGGTCGGCGATGCCGCCCTGGGCGTGGAGCACGATCCACATGACCATGTAGCTCTCGCAGAGGTAGGAGAGCTTCACGGCGTTGAAGGTGTTGTTGCGCACCAGGTTGCCCTGCTGGGTGTCGCAGCAGACCCGGATGAGCTGCGGGGCGTCGGTGGCAAGTTCCCCGCGGAGGGCGGCCAGAGCGGTCTGGTCGTTTCCCTCGTAGTCCAGGGCGCACTGGAAGGTGCCGCGGACGATGCGCATGCAGCTGTTGAGGGTGTTGACGGAGATCTGGCCCGGGGTCTCCAGGTGGGTGGTGATCGGGTTCGTGAACTGGCCCGGGTACTTCGTGCACGAGCTGATGATCTCCAGGTTCAGCTGCTGGAAGTGGCTCATGGTCGTCATGCGCTTCAGGAAGGCGTCCACGGTCTTGTTCTGGCACTGGCCGGTGAACTGGACGGCCTTCTCCTTCAAGAGGTCGATGCGCTGCAGGTGCTTCTGGATGTGGGACTGGCACTGGATCGGCGTCCGGGTCTGGATGTGGTTCGCGATCTGCTTCGCGTTCGTGCCGTACTTCGAGATGCCCGTCAGGAACTGGGTCTGCTCCAGCACCGACCAGGCCGTTCTCGGCTGTCGCTGGGGGATGTCCGCGTCGATGGACTTGTTTTCGATCTGCTCATAGTTTTTGTTTTGGTGCTGGACCTTCGAGGCGTCGAAGTTGGCCCTCTGCAATTTTTGCTGTAAATCCTGTAGCATTTTCTCCATTTGATTTTCTGAGTGAAGTGGAATATACAATACGGGTATGCAAAAGCGTTTATTAACGTTTATTAATATAATATATAGAACGTGATTGTTAAATTAGAATGAATTTTACAAACTTATAGACATGCTCTGGTTATTAAGTAGTGATTAAAAACTATAACTTTATTTGTTAATCTGTTAAGTTAATCTAACCATATTTGTTATTATGTATTTTTTTAAATACAGTGTAAGATGATTTTCTTTTAATAACATCATTTTAATAACAATTATATAATACTAAAAAATAGTAAAGTTTAGACAAATTTCAAATACTGATATATGTACTGCTGATTTGTGAAATTTATGATAAATCTTTGTATTATTCTTTCTAGTGATATAATAAGCCTATTTTATTATATTTTGTTTATCTAACTTAATCCACACTACTAATATAGCTGGCTAAGATTCTATCTTTACTCACATCACAAATAAAATAGTAACATTGTACAACGATGTTAAACTTCACTTACACATATATTTATGGTCATACAAAGCTCAAAAGCTCTTATAAATCTAGTAAATACTAATGGGATTTACAATATTAAATTCACATACAACCCTCTTTTGTAGTTCAGTTATAGACACCTTTACTTTAATAAATCGAAGGTGTATTAATAAAGTACTATTAATAAAGAAATTTAGAGTTTTCACTATTAAAATACAGATAAATTTCAAATACTTGTTCAATCTATGCAATCTGTAAGCTATTTATATTTTGAGATATACTTATACATAAAAATATATTCAAATAGAATTACTATTGTTATCATAGCATTTATGTAATGAACTTTACATTCATTTGAAAAGGTAACACTCCACGTTACAAAATGATACAATTCAGTAGTCGAAGTACAATAATCAATAAAAATTGGAAACTCAATATATTACTAGTAGAAAATGTCATTGTTTAATCTTTCAAACATATTAGTTTCATCATCTCTGAATGAATACTACTGCTATTGTATTAAAAGGTGACTGTTATAGGACCACTTCTGTTGCAATTAATGAGTTCTTTTTTATATATAATTTTATTATTAACATTTATATTCTATCAATTGTCTAAACCCAAACTATTCGCAAATTTGTCCACACACTATCGGATAGATCTATGCACTGATTTGTGAAATTTATGGAATATTTGTTTCTTTTTGACGATATTATGAGCATGAAATTTATTATTATTATTTTGTGTAACTTAATCCATATAGCAAGCAGAGATTTCTATATTTCACTTATCATCGTTTGGTGAAAGGTATGATATGTTATATCAACAATATCTATATCATATCAGCATTATCTTACAAATTTGGTAATTATGAAAAAAACAGCTATTTAGTTTTTAATTACGTGTTTTAATTCGTTATATCATAAATCCTTCAAATACAACACTATTTTTGGATACAAAATAAAGATCGCACATTTTACATTAAACCCACAATGTTAAAGTATTTTTTGCAGCTTTATAGGTTACGTAATTATATGATTCAATCTTTCACTCCATATAGTTTGATCAAGAAAAATGTAAGAATAAAAAAATGAATACAACTCTATAATGAATTAATATCATAAAGAAAATATAAACAACGGTGGGCTAACAATAAATTAAAGTAGAAAGCTTACGAATCTTGAATTCTTATGTGACTTCTAATTACACAAGTTAGAACTTATAGGATGTAAAAATATTATTCCGAAATTAAAGAGTAGCATATTAAAAGAATTAAAAATCGAAAACTGCGATCTTAAAACAATAGATAGCTTTTAGTTTGAAAGTCTTGAAATTCTTAATATATCTGCAAATAATGATGTGTAAATCCAAAGTTTTGAAAGGTTTAAATAATTAAAACAATTAAATGTCTCACATACGAATTGTGAAGATATTTCAAATCTTTAGTAGATAAAACTTAAACTGCTAAATTTAAGTTAAAACAGAATACGAGATCTAACAGCGCTTGCACACTAAGATAACTTAGAAGAATTAGACATATCTTATAATGCTAACATTAATATCAGTCCTTTAAAACATTTGAAAAAGCTTTAAAAACTGAAAGTATAAAATTGCATACTTAAAAATATCAAAGAGTTGGAGTTTTTAACTAATTTAGTCGAATTAGATATTTCTGGTAATGGAATAGATGATTTGTAGTGTCTTTAGCATTTAGTAAATCTCAACAAACTAAACATCTCTGATACAAATGCTAATAATATTGATGTTCTGTAATCGTTAAATAACTTGGAAGAACTGAATATTTCCAGAAACGAAAATATAAAAAATACAAACTTTATATTATATTTTGTTAATCTCATTTGCATAGATTTGTCAAATACTAAAATTCGAAATATTGAATAATTGAGGTTGTGTACAAATTTAAAGGAACTGAATTTATCTAGAAATCCAGGCATTGATTTTTAACCTCTTAAATATATGATTAAACTTCAAATATTAAGTTTGTGCAGCAACAAATTGAAAAATATTTCATTCATTAGTGAACTTATGAACTTAGAGCAATTAGACTTATAAGGCAATAAAAATCTTTCAATATCTCCACTGTAAAACTTGGTAAACCTAACAAATTTAGACATTTCATATTGTAATATTAATGACATTTCATCATTGAGAACATTGGTGAAGTTGGAAGTGTTGTGTATTTCTTCAAATAAAATTAGCAACATTATTTACTTAAATAATCTTATAAAACTCAAATAATTAGATATAAGTGAAAACATTATCAAAGATCTATCGGTACTTAAATAGTTTAAGTACTTGAAAGAGCTTAATTTATCTAATAATTTCGGAGTCGATATCACACCACTCTAATATTTATCACAACTAACATGGATAGATGCATATGAATGTGACATACATGAAATATCTATGTTAAGTCCTTTGACGAACTTAGAATATCTACAAATTTTTTCAAATAACATATATTACTTTTATCCGATTAGAAACTTAGATGCTGATATTGAAGTTGAAGATAATTTATTAGTTGAATCTTCAGATTTATTCACATTCTTCCCAGTAAAAAATATATCGAAATTCATCAATAGAAGACCAAATGAGTAATAAATTTTACTGGCTAATAAAATGAAGTTAATAGATACAATTACATCTTGTATTCGAGATATTAATGCAAAACGCAAACTCTATTTATCTTAAAGATTAATATCAATAAATACTATCATTTCTTCGTAATAGAAGTAATGCGCAATAATATTGTCATTAACGAATAAAACTATTAATTTACTTACACAACTAAATATTTAAGAAGAATATCAGTGATTTATTAATAATTTTACTAATATTAGTATCTTATCCTATTAGTATGAATATACATGAATGTTATAAATAATCTGCGAGGAGCATTTTAAAAAATTGTTGAAATGTTATTCACTTTACAGAAAAGGTTGATTTTAAACCATACATTTGTACCCAGTTCTACTCTGATCTAATAGAAGATTAAAATACTGAATAGATTAAAATACCGCTGCCAGATTCGCTAAAAAAGTTGCAAGTAAAAGATTGCTAGATGCAGATAACTCAACTGTATCCATTATGCGACTCCACTAACTTCTTCAACCGACATTTAAAGTTGAAGAATATACGCCCAGGAAAATCAGGATTCTATTATTGTTATAGATATATAGATATAATATATAGATATAATAGATTCTGAAATCTAACAGCGACCTAATGTGAAAACACTCGAAGATATTTCACAGCTATGGAAATGTGGGAAGATAGAGGTTATAATAACATTACAAATATTGTACCGTTATGTAAGTTAGTGAATGTCCTGTTGAACGAATATTTTCTGAAATACACCTAATTGGGCAGAGAAGATATAATTTATCGCATGACATGTTTATTAAAGATTGTGCACATGAATAATATGAATAGCACGCTGAAACGCTAGAAAGAGAATCTAAATAGTTAGAAGTCAACCAAATTAACTCCAGCTTACAAGAAACGAGTTCTATATAATTATATTCTATATAATCTAAAAATATGTAATATTTTGATGTATTCTCGGTTCTTGACATAACATAAACGTTAACTAACAAAATTTCACTCTTTTGTCCTTTTATTTTTAATATTAATCTTCGGAATTATTTCCTTTTTGTCTTCCAGTTCTTTTTGCAGTTGGAATATTTGCATTAGTGCGTTTTCTTTGTCCTTAATTAATTGCATTATGAGTTCGTTCTGGTTTATCGCCGAACAAGTTTTTTGAGAATCATTTTGATTCGGTTACTGATTCGATTTGGTTTATTCGAGCTTCTCCTCCAAAACGGCGCAAAGCTGTTTCTTCTTCTTGTACCCGGATTTGTAGAGGTCCGTTTTCCGCTCCAAATCGGCGATTTGGTCCTTGTACGACTGAAGCTTCGCGTTGAACGCGGTTTTAAGCTGCTCAATCGCGCTCACAGTCTCCTCTTTCGAGGCGAAGTTGTTAATAGACTTCAAATGCTGGAGCTCGCTCTGTAAAGTTTATATTTCAGTCTCAAGTTATTACACAACAAGTTATTATTGCTGTTCAAGCTGATTGCAATGCAGCTAACACTTTGCGATCTCAGCCTGCTTCAAGGACAGATTGTTCTCGTAACTCTTGTAATCGGCCTTCAACTGCTAATTTAACTATTCAGTCTGCTTACTGGTGTTAAGAAGATCGGAGTATTACTTTTATAATTCCTGGTTTTAAGCTTGCACTCGCTATAAAGCAGATTTAACCTGCTATGTATCGCACTCAGCCTGAGATAACTGAATTTATAACTTTTCTGCGTTCAAATCTGCTTTGAGCTGCTCTCCCTTTGAATACTTCTCTTAATCAAGGAGCTACTGCTGCAAATTCTTCAACTTTTCATATTACTATGATTCAGATCTTCGCAGGCTCAAAATGTGCTTCTCCATCTCTCCAAGAGTATGATTCCTGGAGCTTGAGATAATTTTATTCAAATCAGCGATGACTTGAATGTGTTCTTGCACTTTTAATTTCAGCTGGTAGCCTTATTTAAGTTCATTTTCGTAAAGCTTGCGTACTTCAAACGAATCTTGCTTTATTTCAATTATTTGTTTTTCTTTTTCCAAAATGGCAAGTTTTTGCGTTGCATTTAGATTTGTAATAACATTATCATGTTCCTAGTCTTTTTACATTTTCTATTATTTCATGTTTGTGATTTCACTGTTTTGGGTTTCAATTACTAATTACATTTCTTTTATTTAATTATTTAGCATTTAGTTTTTAATATTGAAATCATCATTTTATTTTGTGTTAGTAATCTCTTTGTTTTTTAGTTCTTTGAGCAGTCCATTTATGTCTTATTCAAGTTTTTGTATTATCACTTATTGCTTTGTGTTGCTTTCGACTTGAATTCTATACTTTTCTAGTGTTTCTTGTTGTTTTAATTAAAATAAGTCTATTTAATGGTCGCTTTTGTCCAGTTTGTCTCTGAGATCCCTATTTTCCTCATCAATTATCATTTATTTGGCGAGGAGTTCTTGGTGCATTTTACGCGCTTCTTTTTATATTTCGCCGTTTAGGTTGTTTATTTCTCCGACTTTTATTTCGTATAAGCTCGTGAGTTCTTTTATTTTTAGTGTTTGTGCTTCTTCAGTTTCTGCATATTTCGCGATCACTTGTTTTTAGCTGTTATTAAGTGCGTTAAGTTTTTACACTTCATTTTCGAGCTCTTTGACGCTATTTTCGGCTGTCTGTACCTTTTTCTGAGCATCTTCGAGGCCCTTATTTTAAATTTGAGTTGATTAGTTTGTTTAAGGCGAAGTGGATTTGGTTTGTTTTATCGTATTTGATTTGAGTTGGTTTTTTAATTATTAGTTTTCGTTTTTAAGGAGTTTTATTTCCTCTTTGAATTGTTTTTATTGATTCAGAATTTAATTATTAAGGATTTACACTTCTTAATCAGCAGAAAGAAGTTTTGATGACATATTCACGATGAACTTGTCAGTAATGTCATTTATTGTAAGATCTTCAAGCTTATCTTCCGATTCAATTATTTTAAGCATTCTGGTTAATTGTGTATTTCCCTCCAATTTGTTGAATAGAACAAGAGATTGTTTATCAGTTAGAGCACTTTAAGCAAGTTAGTCTGCATCTGTGTACGAAACCCACTATTCTGGTATTGAAGATCCTTCAAACGAACGAAATTCTGGAATTACAATTTATTGCACTCCATTTTTATCTTCAATACAATTTTACGCAGAAATTGTAACTGACTTTCCCTCAATTTTGCGCTATAGTTGTATATTAGCCAGCCCACACATAATGCATAACTACAAGCTCTCACTATTGGCAAAATTATTTGAAAATTTCAAGTGATTTTATACAACATGAATTATATTGCAATTTTATGGAAGTTCCGCCAAATACATACAATTGTTAAAGAATTTTGCTACTTTTTAATCTTACCTCATTCCAAATTGATGTGATAATTGCTAAGTTGTACAGTGGTGGGCCCTCGAAATGCTTTTTTGAATTAGGAAGAAGAATGAAGTTTATTATTTGAATCTTACTTATATCACTGCCCGGCTCAATAATGAGTGTGTTCTCCCTCCTCATCAATACACTCATTAACTCTATTTACTATTGATTTGTAAAGTGCTTCAATCACATCAAGGCCTGGTTGAGCCTTGGATAGCTGTGTACAATAATTAACTAATAACTCTGTATATACTTCAATAATAAGTTTCACTTTACCTAACGTTGTATAATTTAACAATCAAGAAAATTGATTTTCATTATGAAATGGAAGTGGAAGATCATAAGTAAATAACTGTTGTTTTAGAGTAGCATCAATATATTATTTAATGCTGGGCCGACTAACCCATTGATTCCATTCTTCAAGAAACAAAAATGCATTCATTATTTGAATATTGAGAATGAAAGCGACTGTAACTACCTGAATTATAATTCTAATTAAGCGAAGTCCAATACTTCATCTTGAGCTCCCGGTTGAGATTGAAAGAAAAAGTCCTCCATTGTTTTTCGTGATTAAGAAATACCTAAAATCGTTCAGATTGACCAGTTGAAGATGAACACCGAGGTCCTCTGCAGGTCCAGTGCTTGCGCTACTAGTTATAAATTACATTTGCGTCCGTATACCAATCATTGGATCCTCTTATTCTTTTCTCCAATCAGGCTTACTACCATATATTTTCGAGATAAATCTTTCATAAATTAGTTTTGTTGACTAAAACGTAGAAATTACACAGGGACATCTTAAACAAGTGATATAACTAGTTCAGATTGGTACAATATTTTTGAATTCATCCGTTGGACCCAGAAATGAAGAGAATAAAACGCTTCAGAACTGCCTAGTTTGTTAAGTGAATTAGTTGACCTTCCCTAAACATCTTCTACCGCGTTTATTTTGTCATTGCCGTCCTTTTATTGCATGTGGTATTTCTATTTTTCTTTTGGAATATTAAATACGACTTTGAATAGTCGATTATGGTCTATACGATCGAAATCATATTTTTGGCCCTCTTGTGTTAATGAGTAGTTCATGAATAATCTCCAACTTGAGATTATTTATTGGAATTGTCATCCGCATTGGTGGTTTTTTTTTTTGTGTTTTATGTATTTGTCGATGTTATGTTAGCTTACGAAACTTTAATAATAGTATTTTTGTTATTTTAGATCATAGTGGAAAATAAATTATGCAATTTATCTTTAAAATTCTCAGATGCGATCGCGATATACAATGGTCTGTGTATTTTACTAGAAATGAGTGCTTTCTAAATATTTATTTAATTTTATTGTTTAATATATTATACCTCTTATTCTGAAATTAGCTTTTTATCTGTGAATTTTTCAAATATTGAAGAATCAATAGTTAGTAAATGATTAAAATAGTAATTTCTGGGCATTTTGAAGTGGATATTAATAACAATATAATATTTCAATCATAAAATATTTAATCCACACGTGGACCCCACCGATCATTAATTATCATGGGGTTGAGATTGTATATGTGAAAGCATAATTAGCATAACTAAACCGTCTTGGCAGAACTCCTTATATAATGTGATTATATTGCTTTATGTACCCCTAACTATAAGTGGTAGTTATACTGGTGGCCTCTGATACGATTCCCAAAATATTGAAATTATTGATTTCCACAATTTGATTTTTTAATAAATCACGAATTGACTCCAATTTACCAATAGCGATATATCACTACTATACTATTATATCATATAACTATGAACCCCACTTAATTCTTCTGGAGCTCAAGAAATTCAATTTTAGTTGCAAAAATCAACTTTTGGAAAAATACATAGTTTGGGAAAAGTATCAGAGCAAACCTGAATGAATGTAAGTGACAATTAGGAGTACATAAGTTAACATATTTATATAATCAAAAGTGTTCCGGGCTAGAAGGTTAAACTGCAATAATCAAGGTTAATTACATTTTAGTATTTTAACTACCATAACGAGAGCTGCTGGAATCTCTAAACTATACATCAATAGTAACATGTACTCCTTTCACTCCAGCCCTTATAATTGAAATTAATTATTTCAGTGAAGCACAATCAGCAATAATAAACTTTGAGTATTTGAAGAATGTGAAAATATATAATTCCGCTGTAACTTTATGTTTACGTTGTTGGTACCTTATCATACACTGAATGTTAATGAGAGTCGATTTCTTCAGCCGGTGTAAAAGATACTAAAATTAGTGCATTTTAATATTTTGGACTGGAGTAGAGAGGTAATATAAAAATATTATAGAATAAATTCCTCTTAACTGTCGGGAATATTCCTTCTTTCAAAGTAAGTTTAACTATATTTTCACCTTCAGATATTAGGTGGTGACCTTGGATTTACCCCTCTATATAGACTTAGATAAAGAATTATATAAATCTTTATTATTTGATAACGTTTTAGTGATTGTGTATTTGTTGATTGGGTATATTTGTTTGTGTTTTGAGAAGACCAAAAGAGCCATTATATATTAAATAGAAAATAATTGTTTAGATAGTTAATAAACGATTATAATCAGCACTATTATAACAATTTACAGGTGAAGAAATTATAATATCAAAATATATAATATGCAAGTACTGTGCATACTTGTAAAATTGATTTCATTGCATATAAAGAGTATATAGGAGTTTCTTCAAAATCAAATTATTTAGTTTTATCAATAATATCCTTCCATCACTGACTATTGAGACGATTAATTGATTTATCACTTCACTCAGAAAATCAAATGGAGAAAATGCTACAGGATTTACAGCAAAAATTGCAGAGGGCCAACTTCGACGCCTCGAAGGTCCAGCACCAAAACAAGAACTATGAGCAGATCGAAAACAAGTCCATCGACGCGGACATCCCCCAGCGACAGCCGAGAACGGCCTGGTCGGTGCTGGAGCAGACCCAGTTCCTGACGGGCATCTCGAAGTACGGCACGAACGCAAAGCAGATCGCGAACCACATCCAGACCCGGACGCCGATCCAGTGCCAGTCCCACATCCAGAAGCACCTGCAGCGCATCGACCTCTTGAAGGAGAAGGCCGTCCAGTTCACCGGCCAGTGCCAGAACAAGACCGTGGACGCCTTCCTGAAGCGCATGACGACCATGAGCCACTTCCAGCAGCTGAACCTGGAGATCATCAGCTCGTGCACGAAGTACCCGGGCCAGTTCACGAACCCGATCACCACCCACCTGGAGACCCCGGGCCAGATCTCCGTCAACACCCTCAACAGCTGCATGCGCATCGTCCGCGGCACATTCCAGTGCGCCCTGGACTACGAGGGAAACGACCAGACCGCTCTGGCCGCCCTCCGCGGGGAACTCGCCACCGACGCCCCGCAGCTCATCCGGGTCTGCTGCGACACCCAGCAGGGCAACCTGGTGCGCAACAACACCTTCAACGCCGTGAAGCTCTCCTACCTCTGCGAGAGCTACATGGTCATGTGGATCGTGCTCCACGCCCAGGGCGGCATCGCCGACCCCATCACGAAGATCGTGAAGCTCATGAAGTACCTGGACCGCGTCCTGGAGCACGAGTACTTCTTCCAAAACGTGGCCGACTGGCTCCAGATGACCACCGCCGACGTCCAGATGATGTGGTTCTGCGCGGTGGTCCTGAAAGCGGCATACACCTACGGAAACGAGCAGTGAATATGTGATTGAATGAGGTATTTTGAAGCTAGGTTTTAACAACAAAGCATTAATTTGAAAAGAATTGCCATAATCAATTTCAAATAACAGTTTTTGATTATTGAAGTTGTGAAACGAAGTACTATATTTTAATGAGTAAGATTAGAATCATAATATTTTAATGTGATTATTAAATAGAGTATTTGTAAATGAAAACACTATTAAAATATTATTTATTTATTATATAAAGAGTTAGTAAAATAATTAACTGTTTAATCTGATCACAATCAAAAATTTATAGATAAACAAATAACAACAATATTGACTTGTTAAAACTCGCTTTTATTACCGGTTAAAACAATGAAAACAAAATACAAACTCATTTTGATTTTTGTATTATCATATTCTTTTTTTTAATTTTTGTATTATTTTTCTTTGGTTAATACCACACCGTTTTCGATTAGAAAAATAGAACATTTCACTCCTCAGATCAATCAATGCAGCAAGGTCTATAGCAAATGTACGAACACACTAAGCAGTTCAATGACCAGAGTAGGAAAAGACAGCTGCACGTTATGAACTTTTAACAGTTTTAGTAGCATAACAAAATCATAATATCAGAAGAAAACCCTTCTTTTAAAGACTTGTATGCAGGACACCTTGACGTCCTTCTAGAAAACCAAAACAAATCTAGTTAATAGTATCTGAACAGTTTGGAGTTTATAAAGCCTTTATCTCTTCTACTATAAAAAAGCTAGAAGCAATCCTGTTCCGAAAACAGAAAAGCTACTTTTAAAGCAAGACTAGCCACATTTCTGCATTAAAATGCAATCGACTGTAATTTAATAAAATCAAAGATTGTCTATCCAACTTAGTTTGTGGCTCCAATTCTAAAAGACTTGAGCGAGGTGAAGTAGACTCAAAATAGCGATTCGCAATGCTAACCTGAAGAAGCAGAGACCAATTTACTGCTTTGGTTACTCCAAGACATCAAAAACAATTCGAACACACTTGTATAAATTTATGAGTTTTTCAACCAAGTTTAAATTCATCCTTATTGGCTTAACGCGATATATGAAATCACAAATATATAGCCTTAAGACGTATAATGCATATATGAGTATACGAAGCAGCTTAAGGCGCTCATGATGTGACCTGAATTTTATCTGTCAATATTTAGATGAAAATAAACATAAGTATACAGTAATCAGTAGATATCTCAAAACGTAACAATATAAAAACTATAAATCTATATAAATCATGTGTTACAAATCGGTAACAAAAACTAAAAAGTTGTCAAAAAATAGATGTGCGCAAACAGAGTAAAAAGAATATATGTTCAATTCACTTGTTTTTGTTATTGCAAATCTTTAAAAATCATAAATTTGAAAATCATAAATCATAACATGTTCTCACACATCAACTAATAAGCAATAATATAAAACAAACACTCCACATTAATAATACTATGTAACAGTAATTACAATATTTACACCAGTAAATATAAAGCAGTAATATATTCAACATCAAGCAGCAGTCTCAAAGCCAGTACCACGCGCAGCTGAACACCCTCGCGAACGAGTCCGAGGCCGCCCAGAAGCAGTCGCGCCTCGCCTGGACCTCCCAGGAGTCGAATCTGTTTCTCTCGGGTCTCCTGAACTACGGCTCGAACGCGAAGCAGATCGCCCAGCTGGTCACCACCCGGAACTCAACCCAGGTCCAGTCCCACATCCAAAAGCACTTCGCGCGCGTGGACCAGCTCCGGGGCAACGCCGCCAAGTACGCCGAGGGTCACGTGAACTTCGTGTCCCAGAGCTTCAAGCAGCGCATGCAGGTCTTCAGCCACGTGCCGGACCTGAGCCTGAACGCGATCCACCAGTTCGTGCAGTACCCGGGCCAGTTCACCAGCTGCGTGACCCAGTGCGTCGAGAGCCCCGGCCAGCTGTCCGTCAACACCGTGAACAAGTGCATGGGCTTCGTGGCCCAGATGTTCTGCAACAAGCTCCAGTTCTTCGGCCAGAACCAGCAGCTGGTCGACGCCCTCCACGGCGAGCTGGCCCTCCCCAGCGACCTGAGCGTGCGGGTGCAGTGCGACTTCAACCAGGGAAACCTCTGCGGCCCGAACAGCTTCAATGTGGCCCAGGTGGCCTACTACTGCGAGACCTACCTGGTGATGTGGCTGGTGCTGCACTCCGGGGACGGCATCGAGCAGGGCATCTCGAAGTACCTCTGCGCCGCCAAGTTCTTGGACCAGGTCCAGGAGCACGAGTTCTACTTCAGAAACGTGGCGGAGGCCATGCAGATCGGCCCTGACGAGGTGGCGATGCTCTGGTTCGTGACGGTCGTGCTCAAGGCGGTCGGAAAGTAGTGAATAGGTGATTGAATTTGTAGTTCCGCTCGACTCTAGTTTAGCTTTTTAATAATTATATTAAATAAATAACAGTGAACGACAGCGAGAAGAAAATTCAATCTCATTTCAATTTGACGTATTATATATATGCTGGTGTTCTCTCTAATTTAATCTGGGATGATCATATACTTCGAAGTGTTCTTTCCAACTTTATCTAGTAATAGAACGAGCGCATTATGATTCAGTTTTAATTGTCTTGCTCATAAATAACAATTAAATTCCTTTTCCTGTTGGTCAACTTTGATTTCTTTAATAATTGAAAGATGGCGAGAATATGATTCCGTTTTAGTTTTAAATTCAGAAATAACTATTTTGTCTAAATAATTAATATTGATATATTGAACAAATTACATTATATTATTGAAAGCTAGGATAACAACTTTAATTATTGAAATGAATTATTTTCCTGAAAGAATAATAACTATGTATTTCTAACTTCCGTTAAGGTTGAAAAAATTATAAAAACAAGAGGTTATGTTGATAATACGGTATATTCGTGTTTCTACATGCAAAACTACTTCTTTACCAGAATATTAAGATTTAATGTTTCCTTGAAACTCACATCGACTCTCGCGGCGAGACCTGTTTCTTCGTCTCTTCTCTCTTCCGGTTCCTGGGCTCGCTCGGGAGTTCAGTTTCTAAAAGTTTCGCGTTCATCTTTGAAATGCGTTCTTCCAGCTTCGAGATCGTTTCTTGCTGGAATTTTAGCGAGTCCTGGAGCTGTGACACCATCCGCTAGCTGTGGTTCTGGTTTAGCTCCAGCTGGGCCTCCAGCTCTCGGACCCTTTTCTTGAACTGCTGGATTTCCGCTTCGTCTCGCCTGTCTTTCTCCGCGTTGTCTGTCTACATCTGCAGCTTCTCTATTATATTATGCAGCTTCTGGACTTCCTGGCCCTCGTAAGACCTCCGAAGCCGCGCGTTCTCCGCTCTGAGTCTTTCTAATTCAATTTAATCCGTTTTGGGGTGGAAAGCGGCTGCTCTGCGAGCCATATGCGCATCCACTCCATTTCGAAAAGATGTACAACGTGAAGTCGCTGCTGAAGCCGGCCCTGAAGAAGCAGAACACGGTCGAGTTCACCATTTCGGACAGGCGGGTGTGCACCCTGAAGAGCCCCTCGGCCGTGAACCTGTGCGCGAAAGACAACACGTCCTGGGAGTCGTTCAAGTCCAACAACAGCCTGGAGCTCGGCGACAGCAGGATCACGAAGGTGGGCTTTGGGTCGTTCTCGATAAGCTCTGCTAGCGAGGAAGAGTCCAGGGAGTTCAGGACGCCGCAAGACTGGCTGAAGCTTTACGACCTATTTGCAGAGTGAGTGTATTAGGAGTATGAATAGTGTTGAATCTAGTACTAGTTTAAATAATTCTTTAAAAGATTTTGAAGAGACGTTGTCTTCGCTATTATTGAACATTATTAAAAAAAGAAAACGAATTCAGAATTTTCTCAAAACAACTTAGCTCATCTAGATTAAATCTGGACTTCTTCAATCTAGGCTCACGATCGAGTCCACGTCGACCACTTCGTCGTCTTCGTCTATGTCCACTATTTCCAGGTCGTCGACGTCCACCACGTCCAGAACGGCCTCCACTTCCTCCTGGCTCAGCACGGTCCCGTTTCCCAGGAAGCTCTCCTGGACCCGCTTTTGCCTGTCTGCGTCCAGCTGCTTCACCTTCTCGGCGCTGATGCCGTAGTGGTACTGCGTTATCTTCAGGCCGAAGTAGTCGTTCGCCCGGATCGCCTGCGCCATCCAGACGGGCCCGTGCGAGTTCTGCTCGAACACCATGCGCTGGAACAGGAGCGCGTGGATCATCTCGTGGACGAGCACGTTCACCACGTCGTACTCTGGCCTGAAGCCGAGCAGCTGGATGGAGAGCCGGATGGTGATGGGCTGGGTGGAGTAGCCGGTCCGCGTGCCCACGTACGTGCAGATGCCGGCGGCCTGCTCCAGCTTCTGGGCCCAGTAGAGCTTGGCCGGCCTGAGTTCGTTGTTGAACACGATCTGGTTGTAGTAGTCGAACATCTCGTACAAGTTGTAGGACTTGAAGAGCGCTTGGTCAGAGATTTACATTGGAGTGGCAATAACATACAAATCACTTCCAGGTCTTGTCTTCCTTCCTCCGCTGCTTCTCGTTGATCGCCTTCAGCTCCTTCAGGCTCTCGTAGTACATCGTGGCCTGGCTCTGGGCCTTCAGGAACCGGTTGTGCAGGCTGCTCGTCAGGTTCTTCAGCTTGGCCACCTGGGCCCGTAGGTCTTCGTTCTCTGCCTGCAGCGAGGAGATCTGGGTCTGCGTCTTTTCCTGGTGCGTGAGGCTCTGGATCTCGAGCTTGTTCGTGGACTTCTGCAGCTTGTCGTTCATCTCCTCGTGTACGTCTAGGTCGTTCTCCAGGTTCTGGATGATCCCATTTCTACTTGTTCAATAAATCTATTTATTTTATTTATCTAGGTATTGTACTAAATACCATGTGGACTTTTGTTTAATTCCAGTTCTATGTAATTTAAAATTTAGATTAAATCTCAAAAATATTGTTACTATATTGATCTATTGATCAAAATATGTATTGTTTACTGTTTATATTTTTATAGTTTAGGAATGAATTGATAGAGTCTGATATACCCGTATTATTTAATAATTCACTACACAAAAGCTATACCGATGTATATTATTATCTATACTATTTAAATTTCACTTCCAACAAAATATTATGGAGAAAATGCTACAGGATTTACAGCAAAAATTGCAGAGGGCCAACTTCGACGCCTCGAAGGTCCAGCACCAAAACAAGAACTATGAGCAGATCGAAAACAAGTCCATCGACGCGGACATCCCCCAGCGACAGCCGAGAACGGCCTGGTCGGTGCTGGAGCAGACCCAGTTCCTGACGGGCATCTCGAAGTACGGCACGAACGCGAAGCAGATCGCGAACCACATCCAGACCCGGACGCCGATCCAGTGCCAGTCCCACATCCAGAAGCACCTGCAGCGCATCGACCTCTTGAAGGAGAAGGCCGTCCAGTTCACCGGCCAGTGCCAGAACAAGACCGTGGACGCCTTCCTGAAGCGCATGACGACCATGAGCCACTTCCAGCAGCTGAACCTGGAGATCATCAGCTCGTGCACGAAGTACCCGGGCCAGTTCACGAACCCGATCACCACCCACCTGGAGACCCCGGGCCAGATCTCCGTCAACACCCTCAACAGCTGCATGCGCATCGTCCGCGGCACCTTCCAGTGCGCCCTGGACTACGAGGGAAACGACCAGACCGCTCTGGCCGCCCTCCGCGGGGAACTCGCCACCGACGCCCCGCAGCTCATCCGGGTCTGCTGCGACACCCAGCAGGGCAACCTGGTGCGCAACAACACCTTCAACGCCGTGAAGCTCTCCTACCTCTGCGAGAGCTACATGGTCATGTGGATCGTGCTCCACGCCCAGGGCGGCATCGCCGACCCCATCACGAAGATCGTGAAGCTCATGAAGTACCTGGACCGCGTCCTGGAGCACGAGTACTTCTTCCAAAACGTGGCCGACTGGCTCCAGATGACCACCGCCGACGTCCAGATGATGTGGTTCTGCGCGGTGGTCCTAAAGGCGGCATACACCTACGGAAACGAGCAGTGAATATGTGATTGAATGAGGTATTTTGAAGTTATTTTGTTTTATTATCTATATTTGTTAAAATATGAATTACTAAAGATATTTTTTAATGAATTGATAAAAATGTAATTGAAAGTTGTTAAAAATATTTAAAAGTTGTATTTATTTTAATTGTTTAATCATTTATAATAGTACTTTTATAATTAAAGAGCTCTTAATAATAAGAATTAGTTTAAAGATAGTTGTTTAAAGTCAATTTTTATTATATGGATCAACTATTTTCGAGTTATTTGCTCAAAGTCATTTTAATCTGATCTTAAAAACAAGTTCTAAATCTTTTTCACTTTTGGAGTCTTTTTCTGAGTTCTTCTTCGAGTTCTTTTCCGATTTCTTTATTCATGATTTTCTTCTTCTTCGTTTATTTTAGTTTTGAACTATTTAGTTTGGGTTCAGGATTCGTTTGCATATTATGTGCGAATTGTTTAAGGTCATCTAATTCGTTTTTCAGATTTTGTTCGCGAATCTGTGATTGCAAAAGGAGTTCGGTGAGGTCCACGTTCTTCTGGCGCAGGTTCACGATGTACTTGTTTATATCTGCATCGAATCCCGGTTGTTGCTTCAGTATATTCGTTTTAAGGTTCAAATTGTACCGCGCTGAATTTATAGATTGCGTTTGGAGCTCTGAAATTTAATCCTTGAGGTTATTAATTTCCAGTTGCATATTACTCACGATTTACGAGTTTAAGGTCCTGAAAGAAGTGAAATTCGCGTCCCTCTCACCCAAAATTTAATTTAACACTTTAATCTCATCACGCAGAGACTCATTCTCAAGCTCCAAAGAAGTTTTCATTTTGGAGCGGAATAAATATATGCAAATAATTAATATTGTTTAATAAATATTATTTATTTATCTTCAAAATCATACATTTACCTCAAGGGTAGAACAATTATAAAATGAATATAGTTTAAATGAAAGTGAGTGGGAAGTTAAGTGAGTGGGATATATACGCTTCCTATATGGTCTTTCAACTTCTATCAGAATTTACCAATACTATGAAATACTACTAATTCCTTTATGATTAAAATCTATAAGAAATTATAACAACTACTTCATTACCTTGCTTGTAAGAAAGTCCAAAGTTCAGTCATACCCAAATAATACAATGAAATACATATTTTAAGTTATTAACTGGTTTAATTATTAAATATGTTGGATATGCTTAAATAATACTGTTTAACACAGAATTAATTCCTTAACTCTACAGATTAAATATCAAGAAAAACTCGTGAATACTAGAAATATTTGAATAGAACCCACTTTGCGTTAAGTGGCGCTATAATTCAACTAACGCGTGTAGTTTAGTAAAGTATGTGATTTAGTGTTCCTTTCTTTTGCATTTTATAATTTGAAAATCAGTATTTACAAACAGTGTTGTGCGCACGTATCGCATGCGATTTAGTAAATTCCACCCCACTGAATTATCAAACATGCAGTGGTAGCTCCAACAACTACAGCAGCAGTTACAAACGAACAACATATTCGAAATCAAGCAGCAGTCACAAAGCCAGTACCACGCGCAGCTGAACACCCTCGCAAACGAGTCCGAGGCCGCCCAGAAGCAGTCGCGCCTCGCCTGGACCTCCCAGGAGTCGAATCTGTTCCTCTCGGGCCTCCTGAACTACGGCTCGAACGCGAAGCAGATCGCCCAGCTGGTCACCACCCGGAACTCAACCCAGGTCCAGTCCCACATCCAAAAGCACTTCGCGCGCGTGGACCAGCTCCGGGGCAACGCCACCAAGTACGCCGAGGGCCACGTGAACTTCGTGTCCCAGAGCTTCAAGCAGCGCATGCAGGTCTTCAGCCACGTGCCGGACCTGAGCCTGAACGCGATCCACCAGTTCGTGCAGTACCCGGGCCAGTTCACCAGCTGTGTGACCCAGTGCGTCGAGAGCCCCGGCCAGCTGTCCGTGAACACCGTGAACAAGTGCATGGGCTTCGTGGCCCAGATGTTCTGCAACAAGCTCCAGTTCTTCGGCCAGAACCAGCAGCTGGTCGACGCCCTCCACGGCGAGCTGGCCCTCCCCAGCGACCTGAGCGTGCGGGTGCAGTGCGACTTCAACCAGGGAAACCTCTCCGGCCCGAACAGCTTCAACGTTGCCCAGGTGGCCTACTACTGCGAGACCTACCTGGTGATGTGGCTGGTGCTGCACTCCGGAGACGGCATCGAGCAGGGCATCTCGAAGTACCTCTGCGCCGCCAAGTTCTTGGACCAGGTCCAGGAGCACGAGTTCTACTTCAGAAACGTGGCGGAGGCCATGCAGATCGGCCCTGACGAGGTGGCGATGCTCTGGTTCGTGACGGTCGTGCTCAAGGCGGTCGGAAAGTAGTGAATAGGTGATTGAATTTGTAGTTCCGCTCGACTCTAGTTTAGCTTTTTAATAATTATATTAAATAAATAACAGTGAACGGCAGCGAGAATAAAATTCAATCTCATTTCAATTTGACGTATTATATATATGCTGGTGTTCTCTCTAATTTAATCTGGGATGATCATATACTTCGAAGTGTTCTTTCCAACTTTATCTAGTAATAGAACGAGCGCGTTATGATTCAGTTTTAGTTGTCTTGTTCATAAATATCTATTAAATTCCTTTTCCTGTTGGTCAACTTTGATTTCTTTTATAATTGATAGATGGCGAGATATAATTCAGTTTTGGTTTTCCTTAATTTTTTTCTAAGATTATATTATCAGATTTATAATATTACGGAAACAAGTCAATGTGTAATAATATCTGCTATGGACAACATAGAAACTAATAATACCAGCAGAACAAAAAATATAACGAAAATATAACAAATATCTACTTTTTTTCTAAGACTAAACAAATGAAGATTTAATGCTTATACTCGTAGTGCATATTGATTTTAAATAGCTATAAATTATTCTTTAATCTAATCTGCTTCAAGAAGCCATGTTGCAATCTATAAGTCGGATTCGCTTTAACTATACTTATCGAATTACTAACGTAAAATTTTGTTTTCATTTTGACATGATAATAACTGTTGTTGCAAAATACTGCATGTTTGTTTCAAATCAGCATATCTCTCGTGTAAATGATATCTTTTGTTTTTCGGAGATATTTATTCCTACATAATTTGAAGTGAATTTGTTTATTGAGTATTTTTTTTAATGATATTATAATTCAGAATTACCACTTTAAATGAACTACTTTAATGATTCGGACTCAGATGAAATTGAAACCGTTGATGTGGGAAGTTTACCAGGTTTATCAATGACTATATAGAATCCTAATGACTCTTACAATTTATACAACACGCATAATAATATTTTCTGTCATTATATGGATTTAAGCAGAAGTTAGGGCAGAATTACTGATAAACTGTAACTAACCACAAAAAGTTTTCAAAAAATTGACAACTTTTTACATCCTTAATGTAATTTAAATCAAATAGAAGCGAAATAATTGAGATAAAAATGGGTAGATAGACTTGCGTAGGAATGTGTTGAGAGTAAATACGTTCCATAGTATATTATAGTGTGTCCTGCCGATGAGGATGTAATATACTGCAAAATAATTAAACAATATTTGAAATATTTACGTTATGAACATTCATTATTAAGTAAAGCTACATTTATATGTATGCCTAGATTTTACATGACAAACTTATTGTCTACAAGCTACTGCTATTATAATCAAAGTAATGATTCACAATAAAGTATTCTATTTTACGAAAATCATGTTGATTTCATTTCGTATGACATGACATTTCCCACATCACTATCTCTTAAGGGTATTAATATGGACTCATATACAAGAACCCATCGTTTTTATAATCCTTATGAATTTGAATAAATGTGTTAAGTACAAGATCTGTCAAAAGAGCTGAAAATAACTAATATGGTTTTCTTTTTGGGCAAAAATAAAGAGAGATAGATTTCTGTAGCTAAATGTTTTGCAATAGATCACTTTGTTACTATGTTGTTCGATGGAAATGAAACTAAAGGATATGAATATTTGTAAAGATTAGTTCAATTTAGTAACTTATTTGACAAATTTTCAGAATCTACTGATCCAAATATGTATAAAATGTAAAAACTATATGCAATATGGATATGTTGGAAAGGATTCGAACCATTTAATTTTATTGAAAAATGGGCTAAAAAATCGAAAGATGGATCTTTAACTGGTATTGAAGCATGGAATATTTACAATTAATATGTTAATAGAGACAAAGAACGAAAGAAAATCACAGGTTTAGAATGGTGATGTAATTGTGAACTAATATAATATAATCAATATTAATGAATAAAATAATATTTTCACTTCACAAGTTTAATGCAAGAATTTAACAATTTAACATAAGAACAACTGGTGTTTGAAAGGTAGAATTATTAGTCAAATATAAAATCATAGTACAATCCACAATTAGAAAATATATAAAATTAATAAATCACATACGGAAATAATAGTAACTCAATTCAATCAGAAACACTAAATAAACATAACTAAATAACGGAGATGGGAAAGCACTCATAACAACTTGCGCAATCTTATATCGACCTTCTTTAACAGTCTAATTTCACCGCCGAATAATAAGCCGCACATATTCACGAACTCGCCTAAAGAGTTGCGGCGTTAAGCAACCTAAATTTAGATGTAGATAATTAGAATTAGCAATACAAATCGCAGTTGCTCAGATTATCTCGCATCGCTTAAGATTAGTCCTAGTAAGAATCTGTTCTAAAGCAGCAGTTAGTTGAACAGCAAGTATCCAATGATAAATAAGTTAGCTACCTTGTTGAGAAGCTGAAAGAGTTCAAGCAGCAGATTCTCGAGGAAAAGCACGAAAACATCCAGTTAAAGGCGAAGCTTGTGGAAACGAAGCATTAGATCTAAGCTCAAAAACAAGACATCTCGCAACTGACCGAGATCATCCAGAACCTGGAGAACGACCTGGACGTGCACGAGGAGATGAACGACAAGCTGCAGAAGTCCACGAACAAGCTCGAGATCCAGAGCCTCACGCACCAGGAAAAGACGCAGACCCAGATCTCCTCGCTGCAGGCAGAGAACGAAGACCTACGGGCCCAGGTGGCCAAGCTGAAGAACCTGACGAGCAGCCTGCACAACCGGTTCCTGAAGGCCCAGAGCCAGGCCACGATGTACTACGAGAGCCTGAAGGAGCTGAAGGCGATCAACGAGAAGCAGCGGAGGAAGGAAGACAAGACCTGGAAGTGATTTGTATGTTATTGCCACTCCAATGTAAATCTCTGACCAAGCGCTCTTCAAGTCCTACAACTTGTACGAGATGTTCGACTACTACAACCAGATCGTGTTCAACAACGAGCTCAGGCCGGCCAAGCTCTACTGGGCCCAGAAGCTGGAGCAGGCAGCCGGCATCTGCACGTACGTGGGCACGCGGACCGGCTACTCCATCCAGCTGCTCGGCTTCAGGCCAGAGTACGACGTGGTGAACGTGCTCGTCCACGAGATGATCCACGCGCTCCTGTTCCAGCGCATGGTGTTCGAGCAGAACTCGCACGGGCCCGTCTGGATGGCGCAGGCGATCCGGGCGAACGACTACTTCGGCCTGAAGATAACGCAGTACCACTACGGCATCAGCGCCGAGAAGGTGAAGCAGCTGGACGCAGACAGGCAAAAGCGGGTCCAGGAGAGCTTCCTGGGAAACGGGACCGTGCTGAGCCAGGAGGAAGTGGAGGCCGTTCTGGACGTGGTGGACGTCGACGACCTGGAAATAGTGGACATAGACGAAGACGACGAAGTGGTCGACGTGGACTCGATCGTGAGCCTAGATTGAAGAAGTCCAGATTTAATCTAGATGAGCTAAGTTGTTTTGAGAAAATTCTGAATTCGTTTTCTTTTTTTAAATAATGTTCAATAATAGCGAAGACAACGTCTCTTCAAAATCTTTTAAAGAATTATTTAAACTAGTACTAGATTCAACACTATTCACACTCCTAATACACTCACTCTGCAAACAGGTCGTAGAGCTTCAGCCAGTCTTGCGGCGTCCTGAACTCCCTGGACTCTTCCTCGCTAGCAGAGCTTATAGAGAACGACCCAAAGCCCACCTTCGTGATTCTGCTGTCGCCGAGCTCCAGGCTGTTGTTGGACTTGAACGACTCCCAGGACATGTTGTCTTTCGCGCACAGGTTCACGGCCGAGGGGCTCTTCAAGGTGCACACCCGCCTGTCCGAGATGGTGAACTCGACCGTGTTCTGCTTCTTCAGGGCCGGCTTCAGCAGCGACTTCACATTGTACATCTTTTCGAAATGGAGTGGATGCGCATATGGCTCACAGAGCAATAGTTTTCCACCCCAAAACGGATCAAATTGAATTAGAAAGACTCAGAGCGGAGAACGCGCGGCTCCGGAGGTCTTACGAGGGCCAGGAAGTCCAGAAGCTGCATAGTATAAAATAATATTCCTGAAAGAAGTAGTTTTGCGTGTAAAACACGAATAGTACCGTATTATCAACATAACGTCTTGTTTAATTCATTTTTTCAACCCTTAACGGAATTTAGAAATTACAGTTCTTATTCTTTCAGGAAAATGAATTATTTCAATAATTAAAGTTGTTATCCTAGCTTTCAATAATATAATCTAATTCGTTCGATATATCAATATTAATTATTTAGACAAAATAGTTATTTCTGAACAAAGAAAAAATTAAAAAAGTAGATACAGCTGCAAAATTAATTATTGCGAGTCCATAATTTTATATTATTCTAATTATTTCTGTACGAATCATGTCCAAAAATTTTTAGAATCCAAAAATCCTGTCCAGAAATTCTATTATTTGTCCAGAAATGATTGTTTTAAACCCAATACCCCACCGTATTTGTTAATAATTTATAGCGATTTAAAATCAATATGCACTACGAGTATAAGCATTAAATCTTCATTTGTTTAGTCTTAGAAAAAAAGTAGATATTTGTTATATTTTCGTTATATTTTTTATTCTGCTGGTATTATTAGTTTCTATGTTGTCCATAGCAGATATTATAACTTATTGACTTGTTCCCGTAATATTATAAATCTGATAATATAATCTTAGAAAAAAATTAAGGAAAACCAAAACTGAATTATATCTCGCCATCTATCAATTATAAAAGAAATCAAAGTTGACCTACAACCTGTGATGACACCAATCAACAGGAAAAGGAATTTAATAGATATTTATGAACAAGACAATTAAAACTAGTAATCACCCCAGATTAAATTAGAGAGAACACCAGCATTATAATACGTCAAATTGAAATGAGATTGAATTTTATTCTCGCTGTCGTTCACTGTTATTTATTTAATAATTTTTTAAAAAAGCTAAACTAGAGTCGAGCGGAACTACAAATTCAATCACTACTTCACTACTTTCCGACCGCCTTGAGCACGACCGTCACAAACCAGAGCATGGCCACCTCGTCAGGGCCGATCTGCATGGCCTCCGCCACGTTTCTGAAGTAGAACTCGTGCTCCTGGACCTGGTCCAAGAACTTGGCGGCGCAGAGGTACTTCGAGATGCCCTGCTCGATGCCGTCCCCGGAGTGCAGCACCAGCCACATCACCAGGTAGGTCTCGCAGTAGTAGGCCACCTGGGCCACGTTGAAGCTGTTCGGGCCGGAGAGGTTTCCCTGGTTGAAGTCGCACTGCACCCGCACGCTCAGGTCGCTGGGGAGGGCCAGCTCGCCGTGGAGGGCGTCGACCAGCTGCTGGTTCTGGCCGAAGAACTGGAGCTTGTTGCAGAACATCTGGGCCACGAAGCCCATGCACTTGTTCACGGTGTTCACGGACAGCTGGCCCGGGCTCTCGACGCACTGGGTCACGCAGCTGGTGAACTGGCCCGGGTACTGCACGAACTGGTGGATCGCGTTCAGGCTCAGGTCCGGCACGTGGCTGAAGACCTGCATGCGCTGCTTGAAGCTCTGGGACACGAAGTTCACGTGACCCTCGGCGTACTTGGCGGCGTTGCCCCGGAGCTGGTCCACGCGCGCGAAGTGCTTTTGGATGTGGGACTGGACCTGGGTGGAGTTCCGGGTGGTGACCAGCTGGGCGATCTGCTTCGCGTTCGAGCCGTAGTTCAAGAGGCCCGAGAGGAACAGGTTCGACTCCTGGGAGGTCCAGGCGAGGCGCGACTGCTTCTGGGCGGCCTCGGACTCGTTCGCGAGGGTGTTCAGCTGCGCGTGGTACTGGCTCTGTGACTGCTGCTTGATTTCGAATATGTTGTTCGTTTGTAACTGCTGCTGTAGTTGTTGGAGCTACCACTGCATGTTTGATAATTCAGTGGGGTGGAATTTACTAAATCGCATGCGATACGTGCGCACAACACTGTTTGTAAATACTGATTTTCAAATTATAGAATGCAAAAGAAAGGAACACTAAATCACATACTTTACTAAACTACACGCGTTAGCTGTGTAATAGCGCCACTTAACGCAGAGTGAGTTCTATTCAAATATTTCTAGTATTCGCGAGTTTTTCTTGATATTTAATCTGTAGAGTTAAGGAATTAATTCTGTGTTAAACAGTATTATTTAAGCATATCCAACATATTTAATAATTAAACCAGTTGATAACTTAAACTATGTATTTCATTGTATTATTTGGGTATGACTGAATGCGTATGACT